>JAHWFO010105184.1:634438-655813 GCA_023313115.1 Rhysida immarginata
AAATAATCTAGGCCTACCAACGCACACTGCGTCCCGGTGTCATTTGATTGTTCAATGCAGTATTGTAAGTAAACGGAGATGCGGGGACCCCATGTTCATATGACAAAAAATCTGTACTCAATTCAAAAACACCCTGTATATACCCTCTATCTCTGCCAGTGAAAACAAAATCAATTTCTGAAGACAAGCAGGATCCAGATTGTTCCTCGCATTCTGAATAATAGTTTGCAACTCAGAAACTGATTGAAATTGGCGTCCATCACGATAAACTTCTCTTGACAATCGATGAGGTGTAATATCAATGCAACATCAGAATTTAGCATTAGTGGAGAACTCTTAGTCCATGTATATGGATTGATATTGTTGTTAATTTTTTGTCAATTATTCAGTTATTTATTCAAACAAATATACATTATATAAAATATATTGATAATGCCTTTCGAACAATAGCGCTAATGCTTATGTTAAATATTATTTTATCATGTATCAACAAAGAAAGTACCTGTAGAGCGGTATCAACAAAATGTTCCCGAAGCCATGTTTTGGCTTATATGGAAGCAACCATGCGAATATTAGTTTAACTTATTTTTTTATAACAAACAAAATATATTTATAACAATTATTATCTTTGTTAATATAATTTTAAAACAGTTATACAAAAAAAAGAAATAAAAATATAAAATATATGTCAAGTCAAAATGATGGACCCGATTTCAGACATTTATTCTCCAAGAAATCTATTTTATTTATTTATTAATTTTATTATTTCCAAATTTAAATACTATTTTTAACAACATGCTGAGAGTCTAATAAAAATCTGTGGAATATAGTATTCTTTTTCTCTTGCACCATATAAGTTAAAGATTTTTGGTACTATATAAATTAATTGTTTTATAGAAAGCCTCAATCCTAAACATTTGTAACAGCGTAGGTAAATTCCCACAACCTAACATAACACTTCCACCAATACGTAATTTAACCATTCTTACATTTGCCCCCTCTCTTGGGTCCCGCTCTGGTACATGGCTTCTGGACTTGATCCGAGTTTGGTTTTCGAAAACAACATACTAAACATTGTATTAAAATAGCACGTGCACTTTACATTCTTAAATGTATAACACGATTTCTTTGTGTGGCAAGGACCTGTGTCACATTCGAGACAATGTACGAGGGTGGGCTGAAAAGTAATGCCTGGACACCAAGACCGAACGGCAGGTTTCACCTCGTCGTCAGAACGCAACTCATGCCCCTTAAGGTGCTTTTTCCTCTTTGGGAAGTGGTGAAAGTCGCAAGGTGCAAAGTCTTTCATTTTTGAACTGCAGTTTATCATCTTTGAAGTGTAGGCGCTGCAACCCCCTCTGATGTGTGGCGATCGTGTGGGAACGGTCGTTATTGTGCTGCAGAAGAGGATCCAAAGCTGCCATTCAATCCTCGTGTCGACGACAACCCCGGAATTCCTCTCCGACGGATTCATCCGACTAGTCACGCGTTGGTACAGTGCGTGGAAATGGATGGAGACTATGTTGAAAAGTGAATAGTGCATTACATAGAGGAGAAATGTGAGTATCAGTTACAAAAACAATTTTGAAAATCGGTTAAAAAATAAAAAAGTTACAGCCATGGAGGCATTACTTTTCAGCCCACCCTCGTACATGGTGTCCCGGGAGGGAAGGTCAATATTTCGTATGGATATAGAATGAGTTATTGTAAGTATTTATATAAAACTACCTGTTTCTCGTTTCCGGCCTGCAGGCTAAATACACATAGCTCAAGAATACACGTTTTCTAAAAATATTAACAAAAAACTTGTTGAAAAATATTTACATACATGAAGTACTCTCTTGTGCTACAAACTTGAACTGTGAAAATAATAATATAGTGTGTCTATAGGTATGTGCTTATGTGTATACATAGAGAAATGTGTAAAATTATGTGTAAATGTGTGTAAACTTGTGTATAAATGTGCAATATGCCACTTATCGACGGTTAGATTTTGTCGAGATCGACAGCTTGTCGATGAGTTCAGCCTAGACCCCCTGATATGATTAACAGTGTCGAAAGCCCTGCTTACATAAAAGTTGTAACACTAAATTCATTCAGGCATCAAGCGTTGAATACAAGTCCTCTTTGACTTCTACAATTACGAAAGATATTCAAAGTGATTATCATAAGCGTTGAGATACTTTTGAATACTGCGAAGAGTTGCTCCCATGCATTTTCCTAGCAAACTCTTATCAAGTAATCTCATATGTCTAGATGGCAGTTGTGGCCTTCTTTTATCGGTATCGTCTTCATTCAATGCATGCAATAATATTGGGATATAAGCTTTCGATTTTGCTTTTACAGAAAAAATTATAGATGACATCTAATAAAGTGTATATACCTATTCTTGGCGACTCTGTATACACAGTCTACCTGATCTCCTCTTTCAATATCAGCCGCCAACTCAGCGAAAAAGGATAAGATACCAGTTATAGCTGATCTTCCATTAATAAGTCCGTGCAGATGTTAATGCTGATGTTCCCACAAACAGTAGTGCATTTCCATCGTTACGGTTAATATCCTTTCTGAAGATAATACTTAGTGGCTTCAGCAAATATTCTTTCAATCCTTTCACGTTCATAAGATTTTTTAAATGCTTAAATGCATTAATAATTTCATTTTGAGGAGGTGTTTAAAATGAAGCCTTGACCCTATTAAAGATTTCTTCATTAGTTATATTCCGATCTTCATTAAATTTTTTTTGCAAAAAAAGTTAGCAAAGTGTTTCCCAATGTCCTCATTATTTTAAATCCTTTTATCTTTATTATCATAATAATAATAATAATAATAAGATTAATATCCACTTCGATACACTGTAGATCCATATTTACTATTGTAGACTGTAGAGGATGAGTAAGGATGGAGCTACTCTCTCATTCTATTGATTTTATCTTTCCACAAAGAAGACAAGCTGGAACCATTATAGATGAAACGTTATACTTATGCTATCCTATTTAAAATTCAAAGAAGAAATGCTATATTCCTTGCTAAAGCTGGTTTCCAATTAAAAGTATAGAACAGTTTATATTGCAAAGGTGAACGCGATATATAAATAAATATTAAAACAAATATAAAAATTATTTTTAAAACCATTAAATTGTTAAATCTGAAATAATAATCTCTGTCGTTAAAAAAAAAATCGTTAATAGCCCGAAAAACTCAGTTGGTAGTTGTGGAGGAAGCAATAAAAGCGATGTAACTATTTCGATTTTTCTTCCCCATTTTTATAACGTTTTTATTATTTTCTTATTTATATGACATTCATCGCCACAAAGTGAAGTGCAACACTTGAAATTCAATAAAAAGGAGGACGTCCAATCATTCTCACTTGGAAACAAAATAAAAGCGCACAGGGCTAACAATGTTTGAAGTCGTCTTTCGTCGTCGTCGTGGTGCGAATCTAAGGTTCGCAAAGGACAATGGGAAAAGAACCACTTAATCAGCAGTTGCTTGAACCCCTCTCGAAATTGAAGGGGAGGAAATACGAGGGGGTAGTAGGACGACTTGACATTGATTCCCTTTGCACCTATACTATTGAAAGAGAGGGAGTTTCTTTTTCTCTCTTTCGAGTCGATGGAAGGATCCATTTTCTGAAGAGGAAAAACGTATTCTCTCCTTTTGTTTTTTCTCTATCTATTGAACTAGAAGAGTCGATGGAAATACCAAGGGGAGAAATAGGGCGTTAGATATAAATAATACAGGAAATGCTTACATCTGGAAATGCACCCGCTACAAGTTTAATAAAAAAAAAAGTGTTTGTGAAGAGCAGAGAATGGAACGACATCATTTGTTAAAATCTAGTAAACTTTCATCCATTGCAGAAGAGCACATTTGTTTTGAGACCAAACTGTCGTGTTTAGTAAAAGCGAATCAATATAATTTAACATTAAAAAATATAAATTAGAAGTTTTATTTAAATATAAAATTGAGTACTAAAAACATTCATATATTTCTGAAATATTGCAATCACGCCACGATCAAAACTATCTTTAACAGTGGACTATTGAAAGAACCTATGCTTCGCTCAACCATTAGCTTCTTTCGTAAAAGAGATAGTTATTAACTACATAAATGTATTAATTTTTATTGTTCATATTATTAGGCACCGAAAGGTGCATTATGCTATTACTGGGGGGGGGGGGGCGGTCTGTCTGTCTGTAATTCGATCTTCTCGAAGCGTTTGAAAGATTTTCAAAATCTTTTTCGCCAATCGATAATATGGTTCATCCTACGAACCATTTTGAAGATGGTCGAAAACGGTACATTAGAACGTCCTCTAATTGTGTCATTCTGGTACCCTCTATATGATTTCAATGCTAAGTAATATATCAAAGAATTCATAACGATGAGCTATGAGCGAATATAAGGTTATTAAGTAAGTTTTTGACAATCGATAAATACAATTCGATGTTAGTTGGATTTCATTCATTGTTACTTTATTCTAATGATACCATTATGGTACCGTTAGATATGGTTTGTAATATATCAAACAACTACGAATAACATGAACAAATTTATCAAATTAGTTAATAAGTTCGAAGATGGTCGAATTTGATTCAGTGATAGCTCTTCTAATGATACCATTATGGTACGGTTGGAAATTTTTAATCACATCAACTTTTTTTTTATTTATTTATTTGCTAAGAACTCCGTGGGAGTAAGTACATCAATATTAGCATGGTAAGTATGTCAAAAGATATATGAGCGATAATAAGGGAAAACAAAACAATAAAAATGATATATAATGTATGATAATATAAAGTTCTTAATTTAAATTTAAATATGTTCAGTCTCCTTTTAATGGGGAAAATCGTAAATTAATAAAAACAAAAAAATTGGAACATTCTGAATAACAGTTTGCAACTCAGAAACTGATTAGAATTGGCGTCCATCACGATAAACTTCTCTTGACAATCGATGAAGTGTAATATCAATGCAACATCAGAATTTAGCATTAGTGGAGAACTCTTTGTCCATGTATATGGATTGATATTGTTTTAAATTTAAATGTAGGTAGCATCCTTTTAATGTGGAAAATCGTAAAATTAAAATTTAATAAAAACAAAATTAAAGTCACCAATCTTGAAAAACGATGAAGAAACTTGTGAGATGGGAAAAAAAACTCAAAGGATGTAGTCTATTGAAGATGTTGTTGATAGTAGAAATAAACCCAGTCTTTTGAGGATGTAGATGAAGGCTTGTGAAGATAATCTTGAAGGAAGTGTTGATCTTGAAATACAGATGAACTTTTGAAGAGGGTGATCCAAATATTTGGGATAAAATTTATATAAAAAAACGTTTTCGAGAATATTTCTCATCATCAGTTGGATTAAACATTTTTGAATGGTGAAAACAGTTGAAATAAGAATTTAACAATTGATATAAAGGTGATGAAGCTAAGTTGGTTGTAATTGTTGGTTATGATTGTTGGCTATTGTATATTAGGGTGATTGTTGTTTAAAAGCAGTGTCCATTTATTGTTTATCTCTATTGATGGTTTGGCTAAATTTTTGTTATTTGTAATGATATTTATTGTTTCTTTAATTAATCTTTTTTTATAATTTTCTTCTTTTCCAATGATTTTTGTGTTATTCCAATGTGGTGTGTGGTTTTCTTTGATACAATGATTTACTAAATGGTTGTTTTTGTCTTTGTGGCGAAGTGCTCTTTCATGTTCTTTTAATCTTATTTCTAATTGTCGTTTAGTTTGACCTGTGTCAATTTTTACATGGTATTTGATAAATTATATTTCTAGTGTTCCATTTTTCTTTATTATTTTGACATATTTCTTTGAAATTGATATTTGTGCTATTATTTTGATTGATTGTTGTTTTTAGGTTGGTGGTGGTTATTAATGTTTTAGTAATGTTATTTGTTAGTTTTGGTATGATTTTTATGTTTGGTATATAAAGTACTTAAAATAACAGGCATACATTACACAAATTCATAATCTCTGCAGTTTTTTTTTGTATATGTGTTTTCAACATGTTATATAAATGGTTACAGTTAGTGATACACGATTCTCGGGAACAGGTAAATATTTGTGACCGTATGACATATGGTAAATCATTTCATGCTTTCAGTGAGTTATTTGGAAACAATCTGGATTTATAAGATATGGCTTATAATATACGAAACATCTCGAAACGAATATATAAGTTCGATGATGATCGAATTTGATTCTGTGTTTCCTAGACTAATGGTGCCTGTATGGTACCATTGAAAACTTTCAATTATAAGAAATTGCATGCAATATATCAAACAACTTGTAATGACGTGTTATGAACGAACATATAGTATAAGAGTAATGAGTTCGGTGATGGCCGAAATTGAATTAGTGGAAAATGTTTTAAGGTTTTTTAATTAAACACTATTTAAATAGTTTATATGACGGTGACTAGTTTGGTCTCTCGTTAGTTAGTTATGTCATTCCTTAATGGTTTATTAAGTACCGAAAGATGCTTTATGCTATCAGTGTGGGGAAACGTGTCTGTCTGTCTGTCCATAACTCTAACTCCTCCAAGGCTATGAAAGATTTTCAAAATTTGTTTTCTTCAGTCAATTAATATAGTTCGTGACACTAACCAATTACAAAGATGATCGAAATAGTTTCAATGGCACGTGCACAAATGATACCTTCATGACCCCACCTGGCAATTTTCAATGGTAAGAAATATTAAGTAATACATCAAACAAATCGTAACGACGAGATATAAGCGGTTATTAATTACTGTTTTCGCCAATTGATAAATATGGTTCCGCGAATGAACCATTTTGAAAATGGTAGTAATCAATACAATGGCACGTGCTCTAATGATATCCTTATGACACCCTCAAGAATGTTAAGATATAGCAAGTAGAGAGCAAATAAAACTTTATTATGTACGGTTTCCCCCTACATACTCAATCGTGTTCATGTTCGGAATCTTGCTAGCCACCCCTCATGACACCCATTAAAATTTTCAATGATAAGATATAGCAAATAGTACATCAAACAACTCGAAATGATGTAATAAGAGAATATATGATTTAGTAGCACATGCTCTAATGACACCATTATGGTACCATTGAACAAATTTCAATGCAAAGATATGGCATGGAATATATCAAACGACTCGTAACGGCCTGTCATGAACGAATATATAAGAATAATTACAAAGTTTGAAAATTACCGATTTTGAGTCACTGGAACCTGTTTTTATATTTTAAAAAGTAATTCAACAATTTTAGAGATATGTTTCAAATATTTTGTGACGGCGATTAGTTTAGCCTTTCAGTACTTGTTTATGTCATTCTTTAATGGTTTATTACGACAATCGATAATTATTTCAGTGCACGAACTATTTGAAGATGGTCGAAATTGCTCCAGTGGTATAAGAGTAATTAGTAAGTTCGAAGATGGTCATTAAGCGGAACCTATTCTAATGTTTTCAAATGATTCAAAAATTTTGGAATAGGTTTAGTTTAGGCGACTAGTTTAGCCTTTCGGTACTTGGTTATGTCATTTCCTAATGGTTTATTAAGTACCGAAAGGCGGTTTACCCTATTACCGAGGGAAACGTGTTCGTATGTCACTCGATCTTCTCGGAATCTATGAAAGATTTTAAAAATCTTTTTTCGCCAATCGATATCGCGAGAAGCTGTTAGAAGATGTTCGTAATCGGAACTTTGTCACGTGCTCTAATAGTGCTATTCGGTTACCCTCTAGAAATTTTCAATGCTAAGATATGGTAAGTAATACATCAATCAACTCGTAACGACGAGCTATGAACGAATATAAGGTGCGTAAAGAAAGTAGAGACACATTTCCTAAAATGCTGGTTTATTTAAATATGGCAGTTTAAACAAAATAAAATTAACAATCAACTAAAAGGAAACACAAATCATGCAAAAGAATTAAACTTATCGAGGGAGGAGGCAGTGGCCTGGTGGGCTTTCACTGAAACACAAGTTCTGCGAAGTTAAGAAACATCAGGCACGGCTAGTCACTGGATGGGCGACCATCCGTGATTCATGATCTTCCCCCCCCCCCCCCCCGGCTGCTGAGACCATCATACAGCAGTTGTTAATCCAGGGACCCAACTCGTCGGCTTCTAGTCATACAGGTCCTGGATGGACGTATTGGATTACCAGTACTAATAAATAAAAATAAATAAAAATAATAAATAAATATGCAAAAAACTCTAGTTGCAAATGTAAAATATTTATAGACACACGAAATTATTGTTATAATGGATGTTGTTTTTACATTGTTTATTAACCAACAAAGCCTCCATTAGCTGAAATAAGGTTAAATATGCGATTGGACATAGTTTCTATTAACACCAACTGCTTGTTGGCCGACAGCGCTGAGGCGCAGGTCTTAGTGCTCTCGCAACCAGGCAAGTCGCGGGTTCGAATACCGCTTGGGACATGGATGTTTGTGATTGTCCTTTATTATAAAAAGAGAACCCCGTATTGGGCTTTGGCCTGTTGGGGGACAACCCGCGGGTTGTTTAGATTATCATTATTCCAACTTTATTTTCTCCCAACAATCATAAATAGCTAACTTGACCTCATTACATGAATGATATTGCTTGTTACAGTAAAACCCCGTTACAACGTACTTCAAGGGACCTGGAAACTTGTACGTTATTCTGAGGTGTACGTTATACTGAAACTGGGGGGGGGGGGGGGCTTGTGAAAAATGCATATATTCATAGAAAAACATAAGAATACATGAATGCATTTTATTAAATACAAATACACTATAGCATATACAATATGTAGTAAAATGTTGAAATGATGCTCAGACTAACACATTTACAAAAAATTCCCTGACTTTTCCCGGTTACATTCCCGTACCTATCCCGATCGCTAGTCACCCTGTTACATGCACATAAATTAAACAAACATAAATTAAAATAAACAAAAGTATTGAAGATGGGCAATCGTCCGTCAAGTGAAGGTCTCTAATCTAATTGCAGCACAAATTGGATCCGGGTTTATATATGCTATACTGACCAACCAATGAAATGTGAACTTGGCTTAATTAGCCCATTGGCCCATTTGCAACTTTCGCATGGGCTGCATTGACCAATCAGTGTGCAAGACATGTGAACGATGTACGTTGTACTGAAGGGATAATTTAACCAAGGGGATGTAAAATTAGTACGTTATTCTGAAATGTACGTTAATGTGAGGTACGTTATTCTGAAACTTTTTAGCATTAAAATACCTACGTTTGGGACGGGGATTTGAAATTTGTACGTTATTCTGAAATGTACGTTAAAGTGAGGTACGTTGTAACGGAGTTTTACTGTATTAGCACATACAAGTTTGGTTAATGCAGCCCAGATGTTCCCCGTAGGATTCATATCATGATTTCTAGAAGGCCAATCCAAAACTCTGTTTTTTCACTTTTAAACCATTGTTTTGTTGCTTTTGATACATTGCATGGGGCATTGTCTTGCTGAAACACCATTCACCTCCTCCAATGAGTGGACCAAATGGGACGAGATGATCATATAGCATCTGTTGATATAGCTATGAGTCCATTCGTTGGTTTATCATCACGATGTCAGTCTTTCATTCATAAGCAAATGCCGCCCACTCCATGACTCCACCACATCCTGCTTGCCTGCTGAAAAATTCAGGTTTTTCTGTTCTCAAATCGTGCCAGAAATGCCTGTTCCATCGGGGCCGTCCAAGTTAAACCTTTCTTAATCCGAATAAACAATTTCTTTCCATTGATCATTCTATGTCATCACTCCTTTTGCTTTGGGTTGGCATCTGCTTTTTGGTGGCAAGATGAAAAATGCGACACTTTATTCTTGTGGATAACATAGGTTTTCGTTAAGTGCGCTTTTTTTGTCCATACTGGTCTCCTTTTTTCAGCACATTATGAACTGCACTCATGGATCGGTTGAGTGTTGCAGCAATTTCTCTGTAGGATAGCTTCAGTTTCTTTTCAAGCGGATTGATTACCAGTGCAAGCGTCCTTAAGCAGTGTGGCCAGACAAACTGATCATGGTATGAGTACATTTTTCGAATCTCGCATTCTTTTAACTGACTTCCTCGTGGCATTTTCGTTTGTTTAGCTTTCTGTTCAGCTAGTAAGTTTGTATGGTTTATTTGAATGCTTTCTTGCCCTCGAATAATTGAAAGGGGCGGGGGGGGGTCTATAAATGTTTTACACTTGCAAATTATCAAACTAGAGTTTTTTCGTACTTCTTAATAACTATCAGATAATTTTTATTCTTTTGCATGATTGGTAATTCTTTTGGTTGATTATTAGATGTTATTATTAATTTTTTTGTTTGAACTGTGCTATTTAAATAAATCAGCATTTTGGGAAGTGTGTCTATACTTTCATTACGCACCTTAACGTCATTAAGTAATTATTGGATGGTCTAATGAGGATTTTTACATTTCAAATCTTAGATGTTTAAATAATTGATAAGAATGTGAAAGAAAATTCCACAGCCTGGATTCGAACCTAGGGTGTAGAATTTTCTTTTCTATTTTCATCAATTATTTAAAGATATTAAATTGTTCTAGCCAATCGATAAATATACCGGGTGGGCAAGAAATAACGTGAGGTGTACAGAGCTCGCTAGCGGGAATTCTATTAGGCCAAATGCAGTACATTTTGGTGTATATACTTAGTGGAACATGTAGTTTCGATTTCTGCAAAAAAAAAAAATAAAATAGTACCAAAAGTCGCCATAGGGGGCGCTTATTTCAAGAAAACAATGAATACATTTGTATAAGCGCGTTCCGTGTTGAGCAATCATGACAATAAAAGGCAAGGCTGAGGATTTCCCATCATTCACGAACGAATGGCCTGACGATGACGCTTACTCTGCCTGACCGGGCTTTATTAGTCAAGTTGTTTTATCAGAAGAGCGACAATGCGAGTGCTGCCCTTCGTGAATTCCGGCGATTGAAAACGTTACGAAGAGGACCGATGAGCATAACTAACTTACGGAAAATGATTGAACGATTTGAATCTACCGGAACTCTAGGAGTGCAACCAGGCCGGGGACACAAACGAATCAGGCAGCAACACGTTGAAGAAGTTGCAACTGCTGTTGTGGAACAGGAGACGACTACTGTGCAGGGTACCAGCAGTGCACACGCAATAGCACGCCAAACAGATATCCCATATTCGACGGTGAGGAAAATATTGCATAAGATATTGACATTTTATCCCTATAAACTCACACCTTTTCAACAATTGCTTCCTGGAGATAAACATACCCGAGCTGACTTTTCGTTGAGATTTTTAGCACGTATGGAAGTGGATGATGCATGGCCAGGGCAAATTTTATGGAGTGATGAGGCACATTTTTATTTGAATGGTGATATCAATACCCACAACTGCCGCATTTGGGCTGCATCAACTCCACAAGTGTGTCTGCCAACTCCTATGCATTCACCGAAACTAACTGCTTCTTTCATCATCGGCCCGTACTTTTTTGAAGAAATCCGTCCCCGTGGACCGGTGACTTGTTCCGTCAATTCTGCCAGGTATGCCGATATGCTTGAGAATTTTGTGATACCACGATTGCAGGAAAAGGGTTGTCTGGATTCTACCATTTTTATGCAGGATGGTGCGCCACCGCACATCGGACGTCAGGTGCAGCAGATCTTGCGAGAACGTTTTTCAGACAACAGAATAATTATTCGTGCATTTCCCATGGTATGGCCACCCAGGTCGCCTGATCTCAACCCTTGTGATTTTTGGTTATGGGGATATTTGAAAAGCCTTGTGTATCAAGCACATGTTCCTGACCTCTCAACCTTAAAGGATCAAATAACGTTACATATCAGACTAATTAATGCAGATATGCTGCGAGCTGCCGTAGAAAATGTCGTGTACCGCATGCAGCTATTGGAACAACACACTGGTGGTCATATTGAAACACATTTGGAATTAAAAATAAAACATTGTTTATTGTTGTTACTAGTTGGTTTGTACGTATTTGTTCATTTGACAATTAGGCATTCATTGTTTTCTTGAAATAAGCGCCCCCTATGGCGACTTTTGGTACTTTTTTTTTTTTTTTGCAGAAATCGAAACTGCATGTTCCACTAAGTATATACATCAAAATGTACTGCATTTGGCCTAATAGAATTCCCGCTAGAGAGCTCTGAACACCTCACGTTATTTCTTGCCCACCCGGTAGTTCGAAGATTGTAGAAATTTACACTGAAACGTTGTGATGAAGAATAACAACTCTCTTTACACAACACTAAATAGCTCAACTTGTTACAGCTTGTTATATTTGTAATATGTTCTGATTAATTTTGAAAATATAATTCAATTATACTGTTATTTTGATTATTTCGCAACTGAATGCTAAATTGTACAGATTACTAATTCTATGATCGCATCGCCATCTGACGAATTATATAATAAGCAGAATTTAGCATGTGTGCGGTTTTTTTTTTCTACTAAAAATTGTTGTGCATTTTTCCGTTAGTGGGAGGTTTTAAATACGAGCAGCGAAGCAAAGGCCTTATAATAGTTTCAGTTTCTTTTCAAGCGGATTGATTACCAGTGCAAGCGTCCTTAAGCATTGTGACCAGAACAAAAGTTTAAACTTCCCTTTTTACACCTAAAGAATTTGTATTCTTAAATCAAATGGTTAAAAAATTATAAAGTTTATGAACACCAATGAATATCCAAAATACAAATAAATAGGTAAATTACACTAACATCCAGTTTATACTGCATCTTCTTTATATTCCAAAGTATTTGCATGTATCGACTTCAATAGAAATCAATTTTAGTACAACACACATTATCTAATTTGCTTGGATGGACATATTGATAGCGGTCGAAATATTTTTAAATAATGCGAAAATTAAAATTATCGACTAACTCTTAATTTCATTAAAAAGTTTATGAAAATTAAAATAGCTGCCCATTTGTAAGCTTTTAATTAAAAGCAAGCAAACAACTTAAGCGAAGAGCAAATACAGGTGTGAGTTTGTCATGGCGACAAGACCCGAGAGAGTTTTCAATTATCCGGTGCCCGGAAGATCTTGAAGGACCTCGCATCAGGCTTAAACCAAGAATATTTGCTTAAGGGACCAAGGCTCGGTTTATACTGATTGCACAGCATGGCGAATATAATAAATCATAGAGGGCAGACCCCATTTCTTGTCGTTGTTGTTAACACTGAAATTTCCGTAGGTTATTTTTTCAAGCGTATGTAGATCTAGCCTTTTTTTTTTAATCTGATGAAATGAAATTTCCATAGTTAGTTTTTTTTGACTTTATTACGTTGGGTAGCTTCAATAAATGGTTAATGTCACTAAATTATAAAAGAGAAAACATTCCTAGTTTGCACATGATATGGCAAATGGTGCCGTTTTGTTAAAAAAAACACCATAAATTGAGAGCCCTAGCAGCTTGTTTAAGAAATCATTAATCATGAAATTGAAGTTTTTGGTATTAATTAATAAAAACGAAGTTTCCCTTAAGATATAAAAGACAGTGATAGAAAATAATAAACCATTAAGGAATGACATAATCAGATACAGAAAAGCTACATATCGTGGTTCGGATAACGTTTCCGCAGATAAAGTTGAAGTTTCAGCAGCTGGTTTTTCTACTCTGTGGGTGGCAGGTGACATGCGGAGAAGCTACAACAAATGTTCAAAATGATGACCATTGAGGCGACGAAACATCTACTGGCGTACTCGTTTGAGGGTCCCTGGGCTGTCTTTTGCGGCGCTGAAAGCATTGACAATACGGTTCCAAAGCTCATCAACTTCCTGGACATACACCTGGTCTTTCATGTTTAGGTACACCTGAAGTTATTAATAACCAATGAACGGGGCGTTATTTCAAGAATTAGTTGTAGCTTCTCCGCATGTTACCTGTCATCCACAGAGTAGAAAAACCAATTACGTCATACTCACGTGTATCATAAACTGTTCGTTATTTGAACCATGTTTTATGAAATTTTGTTTTTCATCTCGCTGTTGGGAATCACCACCAGAAGTTGTGACAGGGGTTTAGAATCTTAACTTTAGATACACCCTGTACAAGGGTGCGGCAGGTATTTGAGAACACGCGAGTATGACGTAATAGGCAGATAAACAAGGCGGATCTAAAGATAACCCAGCAAATAAAGCGACATGCTGTCTTCGTTTCCTTGGCTGCAGGAAACTCCGACTCTGAGATTGCTGCATTCCTGAAATCGCCCATTCGTTTGTGATCAAAGTTCGAGGAGAACTGGACGCTGCCAGTGGTGATGTGCCAACCGTTTCACAGAGGAAACGACATTGTCGGCGCTCGGACCGTATTAGGACGCCGGAATTCATCCTTTCTGTCCAAGCTGCAATCGATGAGAACCCAGGGAAGTCCATAAGGCACTCAGTAGGGAGCTGCAGGTTAATGAGGCGACCATTCGATGTGTGGTGCAGGAAGACCTCCATTACAAATCGTATGTGTTGCGAAGGGGACAGTTCATGTCCGTGACAACCAAGAAAAATCAACTGGACAAGGCCGAGTGCCTCCTCAACAAGCCGGAGGATCCAGGAATGTATATTCTTGTTCATTACAGATCGTTACGAATCGTTTCATTTTAGAGGGTGTCGTAATGGTATCGTTAGAGAACGTGCCATTATATCGATTTTGACCATCTTCGAAATGGTTCATGTGCGGAACCATATTTATCGATTGGCGAAAACAGTACTTAATAACGTTATAATCGCTTTTAGCCCATCGTTACGAGTTGTTTGGTGCATTACTTCTATATTTTAGCATTGGAAATTTCTAGGGGGTCTCATAATGGAACAATATTAATCGATTGGCGAAAATAGATTTTGGAAATCTTTCATAGGCTTTGAGAAGATCGACTTACAGACGGGCAGACATAAAGCACCTTTCTGGATTTAATATTCCACAAATTCTAGAAAATAGTTTTTACTAAATTTGGTCCCAAATTCATAGGGTTAATTTTGTAAAAATAAGATCAGATGAACTGTTCATATCATTGATTTATTTACAGAAATATTAGTTACATTACACACCAAGATCTAATGAGATATCTTACATTAAACAAAACAGAGAAAAATCTGAACAAAAAAGTGGAAAATTTGCTGTCCCATAAATATAGCTTCACCCCTTGAAAATACCCGGTACTTAGACTACTCTTGAGGTGTTGCATATATTAAAGTCCTTGCCTTGCTTAGTGTTGTTAGTGGAACTAACAGTAACCAGCTTGTGACGGATTTGTAACCGTATCAACTGTCCAGATCACCAGAAGAGCATGGGTCGTGGCAAAGTGTTGACCGAACGAGAAATGGGCCTTATTACAGCCTGCAAGAAGCAGAACCTGAGTAATACGGCCATAACCATCAAGATTGGCCGATCTCCAAAAATAGTGGATAACTTTCTACTACTCGGTGGTGATTACAAAAAGAAAACGTCAAGTAACAGACCACAGAAACTTTCTGAAAGGCAGAAAAGACTAATTATTATCGCAGTGAGGAAATCAAAAGTGAGTAGAGTTCCTTTTTACAGCAATATGCTTAAGTACAAGAAGAAGAGGAGCCAACCGAACCTTACCAAAGCACACAAAATCAGAACATATTCCTGGGCCAGAAATTACAGCAGATGGGTGGGAAAATGGCACCAAGTCCTCTTCTCTAATGAAAAAAGTTCAACTTAGATGGACTAATGGTTGGGCATACTACTGGCCCGATCTTCCGGAAAAGGAGCAAGTCTTCTCTAAGAGACAACATGGACCACCATATTTTCCCTTGTCTGCAAGGAACAAAATAAAATAATTAAAACATTGTCACTGTATCAGATTCTCACAACTATTATTTATTGTCTCCAAAGAAAATAATGAAAAACAAACAACAAGAATAAGAATTTATAAGAATAGAAATTAACCTGTCCCATAAGTATAGGACCAGCATAAAGCAAATAAATAAAACATTTGAGAGTGCAGATCATTTTTATTCTGCATACTGACAGAACAACACATTGAACTACAAAACAAAACTAAAATGATACAAGGAATAAGAATAAGCAGAAAGTAACAAATCAGTGTCGAGGAAGCCCCTCAAAATGGTTGCACCTAGCTCCAATGCACTGGTTTACATCTCCTAACTGCCAAGTCAATAAAATACCTTTCACACATGTTACAAGTACGAAGATTCCTCCTCCTGTTTGGCATATAAAAGAAAATAGACAAACGTCGGTATCTCACACACGATCGAAACTAGATGTAATGTTTATAGGACATTTTTTGTTACATTTGAACTATACAGTGTTCCTAAACAATTATGCTAGATAAGGTTGGGTCACATTGTATATGTAGTACATTAACCTCCTAACTCAGCTTATGCAGAGACAATAAAGCAGAATGGTCAGTCGAGGTGATTTGAGGAATGACTTGCGGAATTCAAACGAGGAAGGCTTATGGGAACGAGCGATGAATGCTTAACATATCCGCTTCTTCATTAAGACCCGAATTAAGCATTTAGAAAGTACAATCTTTCTCCAATATTCACGTACATAGAGGGCAGAAATGCTTTTGATGACAGGTGGTTTCCCGGATTCGTAACAGCCAATTAAAGGGCCAGAATGAAAGCAAACAAAAAGATCTCAGAACAAAAAGCGCGAGATGTCATAGGCGTAGAAACGTCTTTCTCCAGGATGTTTCCGACCCTTATTAGAGTCAATAGCATGACTCATTAAAGCTTCATTGAATGCTAACAAGAGGATATCCACATTAATAATAGGATGAACTCTAGTTTTGTTGTAGTGCTGGTCATTCTATCGAAGCATTGAATTGAATTCATAAAATCAGCTAATCTCTTATCTAGTGAACATTCGTATTAACTTTAAAAAATTCCATTACCTTCTTCATATTAAGTCTGTTAATATTTAGACTTTTTAAAGCTAGAACTGTTGTTCTATTCTCACCTTTATTTTAATTTTCGAACAATACAGAAAGATGTGACTCGTTTGCTATGTATGCAAAATGTCGCATTATAATTTAATGTCGAAAAAAATCTATATCAAATAGAATAAAAAAAAATTCCAACCCCAAAGGGCAATACCCGACTGCGAATTTACCAGTATTTTCATAGGTGAAGAAATATTTCTTCTTTCATTTCATGAGCTACGTTTCGTTTCCTGTGGCACAGTTTTAAATATTTACACTTCTGTGTGTGTGTATTAAGATAAGGAGAAGCTTCACCGTTGCTCTTTCAAATGCAAAGGTTATGCACGTCAAATGCAAGCTTAGAATTCAAAGTAGCTCTTAAGGAGAAGTTGATTCGGAATGCAAAGCAAAGCGAAAACGTCGGGGACAGGAAAAAAAGAAGTCGAAGCGGAAAAAAAAAAAAGCGGAAGAAGATGGGTAAAAATTGTTTTCAAAAGGAAGACAGTGAAAAAATACTTTTAGAATAGTCTTCTTATTTTGCTCAATTCTAAAAGAATAAGGAAACTGATTGTTGTCAATACAAAGAAGGGTGGCATGAGTACATTCAATATTTGTTGTAGTTTATGTCTATTTGTATGTTTGCGAATTTCTCGAATATGAAATGATAAAGTAAAATTCAAGAAGAATTTTAAAAATTAAATTTAATAAAAAAGCAGAGTATAAATTTTTAAAAAATGACCAACGTATTTTATTGTGAACAAGGAAAGTGAAAGAGATTCTATTTGAAATAAAAAAATTCTAAAAATAAGTTATCGATTTTTTTTCCTTGGCATAATCTTTTGATGAAATAAGAGTTTCATTTACTAAATATTTTGCACATAAATCTTTCTCATTAAAAATTATATGAAGTAAGCTATATTTGAAATAAAGAAGCCAAAGATGTTGTAGTAAAATTGAATAAATTTACCGATAATCTGACTTTTCCGCTCTTCACTTGTCATTTTACCCTGTCGATGATTTAAATGTCGCAACGTAAATATCTTAGTCGTATTGCTTTATCAAGACGTCTTCCTTCCAACTTTGAGACCGAATGATATACTCCTTATTTTATACTTGGAAATTCAAAATCATCTGCTAAAATATCACTTATTTGGAAATTCCAAAATAAACTTGGCCGAAAATTTAGAGGTCTTCAACTTTAACAAATATCACAAGTTTATTTTGGAATTTCAACTTTAAAAATCACTTCTACAAAATCTTCTGGAAATCATTAGCAGATTTTTTTATTTATTTATTTATTTATTTATTTACAAATTAAATAGGATTCCGGACAGGAGCCCAAATGGCCAAAACGTAAGCTGGTTCTCCGGAGCGGAAGAAAAATACTTAATAAGTGTAATGTTCGGATTACATATAAGTACTGCTACGGTTTTTTTTATTAAAGTTATCGTTTAGCTTTATTCTTCCGTTTTGTATTTTTTAGCTTTTTCTGCGTAGGTTTAGGGTTTTCTTTTTTCATGGTAAGCCTTTTTTTTTTAGTTTAAGCCTCGTGTTCGCGCTTGAAACTTTTGCCGGTTTTGTTAGTTTTCTACAGGGTAATTCAGTCAAATTTCTGACCATTTCAGTACTATGATTTATTGACCCATTAATGTTTACAAACTTAGCATTTCAGTATGATATTTTAGGCAGTTCGGAGTTTTTATTCCCGTGGAAAAGTCTTGATGATATGCTCAATTTGGCCATCACGAACGTTTTGAACTGCTCGCAGCCGAATGGTAAAGTTGTTCATAACTCTATCCACAAGGATGCAGCAGTCGACGATGCTTTGTCGCAGCTGGTCTAGGGTTCTTGGTGCTGTAGTGAACACACTGTCTTTAAGGAACCCCCAGAGATAAAAATCACATGGGTTTAGGTCAGGACTCGTAGGGGGCCAAGAAAAGCCCCCCCCCCCAATCGTTCTGGAAACCTGTTTGAAATGACACGATTTCCTAATTTCTTGCCTTTCCGAATTTTTCTTGCCTTTAACACATCCAGTGGCACGAAATTGCTTGACAAAATCCATGATTGCTTGCCTGCCTGGTGCGTCTCGACACGTATACTCCTTCCGGAACTTTCTTTGCACGGTTACAGGTGATTTTGTCTCGAAATACCATTCGACAACCTTGCATTTCTGCTCTGTTGATAAAGCGGGCGCCATTTTTCAACAATACGATTTTTATGCAGCGCCGTTGCAACAATACAAACTCCAACTATTTAGAAATTCGATATGGCGCTCATATTCTTTCACTTGTTTATCCCTAATGCATGTCATTCGAGTGAAATGGTCAGACATTGACTGAATCACCCTGTATTTTCCAGCCAGTGTTCGATTGGCAGCCCTCAAGACCAGTTTTCTATGGTCGTTACGTCTTGGTTGGAAGCCGAGTGGGCTTCAGAGTTTACCAGCTGATAAACTGTTTCCATTCGTTTCTCCTTTCTTACCATGTGTTCGTCACTGCTGCCTGTTTTGCCGATGACGTTGAGTGCCGTTATGCTCGTTGAGCCGTTGTCCTACCGCTCACCCGTTTGCCTGCTTGCGATTCGTTGGCTTGGAGTCGCCGTCGCCGTGATGTTCCGCGTTGGAAGTGTTCGATGCCGAGGTGGGCGACGTCCTTGTGTTGTCTCCCATGAACTGCGTTTTTCCGTGTCAACGTGTTTCGTCGTCGAAGCGCCTTCGCAGCTCCTTCGAGTTCCTCACTTGTAGTTAGGCCTTCTTCTGTTCATCAGTTGTCCCAGGTATCCTATGAGGTTTGAATTAGGATAAGCGTTATCTATTTCTTACTAACATTTATTAATCTGCTCATCTTTTGTATCCTTTTATTATTAGTTTTAGTTTTATTTCTTCCCTTCCCTCGGGTATTGCTTAGTTGCCAACTATTGCTCTTATTTATCTTGTAATTTCTTTTATTCCCAACTAGTTGTGCCCGCGGCTTCTCTCACGTAAAACTCAGTGCGGAGAAAGTCAGCGCAAAAAAAAAGTTCAAAAACTGCATCGAAAAGACAAAAACTAAACAACAACAACAACAACAACAACAACAACCAATACGCAAAGAAAAATTCGAAGTCCGTAATCTGCCACCTTCAAAGAGTATCAAATCCGAAGTTAGGGTTGCCACTTTTATCAAATAAAATTTCTCCATCTAATCTAATTAAATATTTTTTCAGAGATATTAACATTTTCATTGAAATTTAATCTTTCTTTTAAATTAAACATTTCTTATTGTGCAAATGGGCTTTTTTCAAAATCATGATGTCTTTTTATACAGGCTGGCGTATTTTTTGATCCGTCCTAAAATGCCCCCCCCCCCCCCGGCCCCTTGATCCATGGTTGGAGGAGGGCCAAGGATTTTGAGTTGTTTCTGAAATCGAAATCTTCAAAGTGATTTGCGAGTCCCGCAGTTACGGCTGCAACACCGGAGAATGGATGTTTGAAATTGGAGTCCGGAGAGATAAGACCAATATAGGAGTCTCCAGCCCAACACCGGAGAGGTGGCAACCCTTGGCGTAGAATTCTATCTTCAAAAGGAAAAATTTAACCATAGCACGGTTTTAAACATTCTAAAACACTCGTGCGACATCTTTTGGAAAGGTTTTGAACATCGCATGCTTCCAGTGTTTGTGTTTTCCCGTGGGAATGTGACATTTTCCCGCAGGAAAAAGTAGCCTAAATGTTGACCCAGACTTTAAACTATAACTATACTAAGTTTATAGCTATAACCTTCACGTACTTCATTCGTGTTTGTTTCATTCTCGTAGCATTTCTGGAGTCTGAGAAAGATTTCACCTCTTTCTAGAAGGCATATTTATATGGCGACATCTATTGGCAAGTTTAACTACTGCTGCGCGAATTTAAAAACTCGCAGCTACATCTGTTGGCAAGTTTAACTACCACTCCACCGCGCCGTTTTGGAATTTTCTCGTGGGAATGAGATATTTGCACGCAGAAAAAAGTAACCTAGTTGAAGACCCACACTGTAAGCTATAGCCATACTAAGTTTCATCAAAATCCATCCAGTAGTTTTTGCGTGATTGCAAAACAAACACGGACGCGCAACAGTTTTATTATATGTATAGATTCGATCCAATTTTTATTATTTCTATTTTCTCCTATTTTGTTGTACTAAATAAACCAAGGGATCTTTTTGGATTTTTGTTTTATTCCTTTCTGGAATTTATTGTGTAGCCAGTTTGTTATTTAAGGGGTATGGTAATTTTGGACTCCCTGGGTTAAATGCGTGCTGAGGTTTTTTTTTTTTCCTTAAAGCTCCAGCACGTTATACAGGGTGTAAATTTTAAGTTGACAAAGCAGAATAACTCGAAAAATAAGCTTCACACGAAAAAATGCGTATAATCCAAAGTTGATTATTTTCGAGGGGGCATCTGCTGGTGCTAAAAT
>JAHWFO010105184.1:665813-678770 GCA_023313115.1 Rhysida immarginata
CCCCGGGGGGGGGGGGGGTAAACGCACTGCACAAATGTCTACGGGAGTGGAGTGGAGGACCAGAAGGAGGGACGACTGGTCAAGCCAGAACTGGAAGTGGTCTGTCTGAAAATAAAAAAATCAGTAACCACGGAAGGAACATCAACAATAGTGGGACACACATCCTCGTGCTCACGAAAATTATTCGCGAGGGACAACTAGCTGCAGACAGTGATATTCACGTGGAGATTTTAATTAACATTTATTAAAACAATATATACTCAAAAATCACTGTCTGCAAAACGGTAAAAAAAACTTAAAGAATAGAAAAAATAGAAACTCAAATTATATCTATTTTTTTTACATAAAATCTGAGTTTTCCCGAACAGTTGCTAATGCACTAATCTTTTGAGTTAAATAAAGTTATATTGACCCTACGGATATGTAGAGTTGTCCTTTAATTTGGATATAAAATAATTATCAATTGTAAGCTTTACATGACTTTATTTGCTAGAATGCATTCCCAGTAATGAAGAGCATTCAATATTTTAACGTGTTGAGTTATGAAGATACAGATGGCCATCATGTCAAAACTTATTATTTAATGGTAATTTAGCATTTACTGCTAATCTTCTATTCTGTAATAAATTACGCATCATTTCCTTAGGCTTCATGAGAATAGTAGCCTAACCTCTTGTATAAAAGTAAATTTTACAGTGACAAGACAGTAAAATTTAAAATTAAATTCCAGAATAGAAACAGAGAAGGTTTTTCTTTCTCTGAAATACTTTTCATTTTTTTGCATTTCAGTTTTTATGTCACGTACACAGTAGAAGCTTACTTAAATTATAAGATTATAAGTAAATTTATTCATTAGCACATGAATAAGCAAATGCTGTGGATCACAAATTTCTTAAACCTGACAAACTTTGCTTAAGAAACTTGATGCTTTTCACCTGAAACTTTACATAAAAACACCACCCTTATAAATAGGAAAGGGACTGTTCTCCTTCATGAACATACGAGATATTTTGCCTCATGGGCCATACTCCTTCAGAAGTTTTTCCTCATGGGCCATACTCAACAGATCGTTCCCCAGCAGATGATTGAAATTGCCTTCCATGAGTTCATTATCTCATTAAAGCTAAACTTCTTCAAATCAGATCGGCCTCGTTGTCTCAGTGGTTGCGTGATCGCCTATGACGCCCGAGGACGCGGGTTCGACCCCGGCCGAGGACGACGAGGATTTGTTCATGGGGAAAATCCTGAGATCACGCACTTCCTGAGAAAGGGAAGCAAAGCCTTTGGTCCCGTGTTGTCGTTTGCCGGCTGCACGTTAAAGAACCCTTGCCAGGCAAAATTTGCGGCCCCTATAACGCCGTCCTGAAATGACCATGGCAGTTGAAATGGACGTTAATACCAAACAAACCAAACCAATGTTTAAATCAGAAATTGAAAATCTTCTTGGACGATAAGAGAAAGTGATTATTGCTACTCTAAACTCAAATGTTCTAAAGCTTTGCATTACTTTCCCATCAATCTGATGTAATAAGACTGATTTCGAGAAATTTATAATTTGTTTACTTTAGTTTTAAATGTAAAACTTTTTTAAAATGCTTTTAGGAGCAGGGATATAGAAATCGATTTCGCTTACACGAGAAGTGTGAAGGGCAGTCAATAGCTGGTGCTTCAGAACATGAAGATTCATTGCTCAATGTTTTAGCGATACAAGGTTATTTTCAGCTGATATAATATACCTGATGAAAATGAACATGAAAAGTAAATAACCATCTAAAATGCTAAAATCATGTATTACTGAGCGAGATAACGGATAAGATGCTGGCGATTCATGTTCGTGTATTCGCCTAGCGTTGTTTCTTCGTTGATTTATTCCTTTTCTGTCAGCTTTCGATGAAGACATTAACTATTCTGCTTTATTTCCTATATTAATAATTTACTGAGGGGAAGGTAGGGTGGAGGAAGAAACAGCCGGCAACACGATATTAAAATCGAATCATCTGTCAAGAAGCCAAACACGGCAACAACTTAAAGAGCCGGGTCATTGGCGAGCTAAACAAACAAGTTAATTAGGCGGCCCGGCCATGTTCGGGAGCTTTCATAGCCCTTGTAATTCTAAAAGATCTGAATGGTGCTCGGGGAATAGAGGTTAGACATGCCGGAAGTGACGTCTTACTCCCGCCATACCGCTATCCCCCCCTGTTAATTGTTAACGAAGAGGAAGTGGTTTACATTAGCCCTGTTCAATGGAAAACATCTGACAATTTTTGGTTTAAAGAGGAAGCGCTTCGCCTTTTAACATGTCCGTTTGAGTTGACAGCTATCGTTTATAGAATACAGCGTGTTTTCATTTTTTAATGGTTACGTGTATACCTTTTTTCACACTACCATAAACTTGAATGCAAACTTTTATAATCTACTCTGATATTATTTTAGTTCTATTTGTAATTCTAAAATTTTTTTATAGTTTTTAAAACAATTCAGATGTGTTTCTTATTTATGCATGTACAACCCCTGGCAAAAAGTATTCGATCACCGCAGGTTATAATAATAAAGACAATGTTTTTGACTTAATAGACATCAGAAGTATTGTTTTTATTTAGTCAAATGTATTCATGAATAAATCTAGGTCTTAATGGTTAATTTAAGCCCCAGCAAAAACAAATTGTCTTAAAAATAAAAATTAAAAAAAATCAACATTGCAATTGTAGCTTGGAAAAAAGTGTTCGATCACTGAGTATCCTGGAAAAAAGTATTCGATCATTGCTTAAAACCGGTAGATAATAATAGAGAAAAATTCGATGATTCCATTTTTATTTTAAAGGGGGAGTGAACAGTAAGATTCTTTAGTAATTAATTCCAAAATTTATTTTCACGTGAATTTTTTCATGATCACAATGGCCCCCAAAAAAGAGCTAAGTATTGATTTGAAAAAGCAAATCATATCTCTCTTAAATAAACCATTAAGGAATGACATAACCAAGTACCGAAAGGTTAAACTAAACCATTCGCGGAACTATATTTTTAAACCGCCCTATGTTAACATTGGAAGTTTCTAATGGACCATTATGATACCATTAAACCCCGTACCTTTGAAATAATTTCAACTATCATTAATTTTACATTTATACTCATTCATGACACATCATTCCAAGTTGTTTGATATATTACATGCAATATTTTAGCATTGAATGTTCCAATGAACCATAATGGTTCCACTAAACCAGTTACCTTGAAACCAATTTCGACTATCGTTAATTTTACGTTACATTCATTCTTGACACATCATTCCAAGTTGTTTGATATATTACATGCCATATTTTAGCAGTGAAAGGTCCAATGAACCATAATGGTTCCACTAAACCAGGTTCCTTGAAACCAATTTGTACTATCATTAATTTTACGTTATATTCATTCATGACACCTCGTTCCAAGTCGTTTGATATATTACATGCTATATTTTAGCATTGTAAGTTCCAATGAACCATAATGGTTCAAAAACCAGGTTCCTTGAAACCAATTTGGACTATCATTAATTTTACGTCATATTCATTCATGACACATCATTCCAAATCGTTTGACATATTACATGCCATATTTTGGTATTGAAAGTTTCAATGAACCATAATGGTTCCACTAAACCAGGTTCCTTGAAAACAATTTGGACTATCATTACTTTTACGTGATATTCATTTATGATACATCATCACAATTTGTTTGATATATTACATGCCATATCTTATCATTAAAAATTTTTGAAGGTGTCATAAAGGTACCATTAGTGCACGTGCCAATGTTTCGATTGCAACAATTTTCAAAATGGTTCATATCCTGAACCATATTTATTGGCCGAAATAGTAATTTATATTCGCTTGTATCTCGTCATTAAGATTTGTTTGACATATTACTTAATATATCTGTCCATTGAAAATTGCTAGGTGGGGTCGTGATGGTACCATTTGTGATAAAATTTATGATTTTTTCATGGCATGTACCATATTCATCGACTGACGAAAATAGTAATGAATAACCGCATCTATCTCGTCATTACGATTTGTTTGATATATTACTCAATATTTCTTCCCATTGAAAATTGCTGGGCGGGAAAATAGAGGTACCATTTGTGCACGTGCCAATGAACCGATTTAGATAATATTTGTAACTGGTTCGTGCCATGAACCATATTCATCGACTGACGAAAACAAATTTTGAAAATCTTTCATAACCTCGGAGGAGTTTGAGTTACAGACAGACAGACAGACAGACAGACGGACAGACACGTTTCCCCACACTGATAGCATAAAGCACCTTTCGGTACTTAATAAGGGGAAATCCCAACGTTATGTAGCCTCTGTGATTGGATGTGCCCAGAGCACAGTTAGCTAGATTAAAAAGAAATATGATGAAGATCAGGAAGACCCCTGAAAACGACTAAGAGACAAGATCGAAAATTGAGACAACTGGTCAACAAAATGAGAAAATCCACATCAAAACAGCTGAACAACGAGTAGAAGAAATCGCGTGTCCAAGTTAGTTATCGCGCTGTAAGAAATCGCCTTCACGACATGGGCTACAGTTTTCGTAAAGCCAAAACCAAGCCACACCTTTCTGCAAAACAAGTGAAAGCAAGGGTGCAATGGGCAAAAGAGCACAAGAATTGGACAGTTGACCAATGGAAACAAGTTGTTTTCTCAGACGAATCCAGAATATGCATTGGAAGTGGTGATGACAATGGAAGATTTGTTTGGCGTCGTTCAACTGAAAAGTTTCATCCGGACTGTCTTCTTACAAAAAACAAATTCTCCCAAGGCCTTATGATATGGATAACATCAAAAGGACCAGGCGAAATGTGCGTCGTGAAAAGTACAGTTAATGCTGAAATGTATGAAGAAATTTTAGACCGATTTTTGATACCAACGCTTGAGAAATATTTTGAAGATGAGGATGCTACAGGTATTAGACATTGAGACTGAAACACCTGGTAGAAATCCAAAATCTTTATTTAATAAGGTGTTGGGGCACCGTGGGCAGCCAGCACAGCAGCAACACGTCTTGGGAAGGATCGGTAGAGGTCCTGCACAGTTTGCACCCCAGACCATTACTGGTCCACCTCCGTGTTTGACTGTGGGTACCAAGCAGTCTGGGTTGTAGGCATCAGAGGGGCTCCTCCAGACGAATGCCCTCCTTGTTGTTTGGAAGACAGTGTAGCTGGACTCATCCGAGAATATGACGTGTTTGAGGTCATCCAACGTCCAGGTTTTATGCGTCCGGCACCACTGAACCCGCTTGGAGGCATTTGTACTACTGATGAAAGGCTTCGGTATAGCAACCCTGCCATGGATGTTGGATTTATGCAGGTAACGACGGATTGTCTTCGTGCACACAGGTTCCTGGAGGTGTGTATTCATTTCTGCGGTGATTTCTGCTGCGGTGGTTTTCCGCTTTCGTGCAACAATCCAGGTCAATGTCCTGACGTCTCTTTCCGACAACTTCCGTTTTCCCCTGCAGTTGCTCCTCCTGGACGTGGTTCGTCCTTCCTGTTCATATGCACACATCACCCTGAATACTGTAGCACGTGAGACATCACAAAGTGTGGCAGTTTTGGACAAAGATGCACCTGCTAGACGCGCCCCAACAATCTGCCCTCTTTTGAAGTCGGATATGTCTCCCGTTATAGCGCTCTGCACAGACAATTTGAAGCTTACTATCGAACTTTTCTACTTGAGTGACTACCAAGACCTCTGACACGTGATCCATTGATATGCATACGTGATCCAAGACTTCTGAGCAGAAGGTTCTATTCAGCCCTGGGGGTAACCAGTGCTATTTGCGAAGGTGTTTCAGTTTCAATGTCCAATACCTGCATGATCTTTCAAGATGGCAATGCTTCGTGTCATAGAGCGAAGACTGTCGCAACATTTCTTCGAAATAGAAATATTTTGCGAATGGAATGGCCTGCCAACTCACCAGATCTCAATTCCATTGAGAATCTTTGGGCAACGTTTAAAAAAAAGTCAATAGGAAACAACCAATCAACAAAGATGAACTGGCAGAAGCGATAAAAAAATCATGGGCTGAAATCACCTCTGACCATTGTACAAAACTTGTGTCATCAATGCCACAACGTATCATGGCCGGCAAACCAAATATTAAATGAATACAATGTACTTAAAAAGCCTTGATCGAATACTTTTTTCCAGGATACTCAGTGATCGAAAACTTTTTTCCAAGCTAGGATTGCAGTGTTGATTTTTTTTTAATTTTTATTTTTTGAACAAAATTTTTTTTCGGAGGCTTAAATTAACAATTAGGACTTATATTTATCCAAGATTACATTTGACTAAATAAAAATAATACCTTTGATGTTTATTAAGTTGAAAACAGTGTCTTTATTGGTATAGCCTGCGTTGATCGAATACTGTTTGCCAGGGGTTGTAATATTCTTCATAAATTATTTTAAAATTAAAATGTTAACTGTTCTAACAGTTGTTGTATACAATTTACACGCCGTCCCAAAATTATAGCACTTTTATGAAAAATCACATCATGTCAGAAACAAAGAAATTATATTTTTTTGAAATTTCTAAGAAACTAGGGCTAGGATGTAAGAAACTATTTAAAAAAGATCTTCAAGCTTAGGCTCCAAAATGTCTTCTGGACAGACACAAAAGAACATTAGCTGGAAATATAAGATCTAATACGAGGTGCGTTCAAGTTATAAGGTCTCCAAATTTTTTTCTCTGCAGTGAGAGTAAGTAGAAAGATCCGGATGCTTTTAAAATTTTGCGGGAAATATTTCGTCTTCACTAGCATAGATGGCAGCACTATACCGTGATCGGTGTGAATACCGTGCGCGTTGCCGCGAACGATGTTTCATATATTTAAAATGGCGGAGTTTAGTTTGCACTTCATCGTAATTTATCGCCAACTGAGTGAGATATACGATGAAGACGTTATGAATGTTAAAAATGTGCGTTCATGGGTGCGAAAGTTTAAAGAAGGTTGAGAATCATGTGAGAATGAACCGAAGCAGCCTCGACCAAGAACCAGCCGGACGGAAGGCATGGTTGCTCGTGTGAAACAAGTTGCTATGGAAGACCGTCGCTTAGGTGTGCGTGATATTGCCTCTAAACTTGGCATTTTCGTGGGGTCTGTCGAGTCCATTTTGCATAATAAGCTGAAAATGAGGAAAGTTTCTTCAAGGCGGGTCCCACGAATGCTGACCGACGAACACAAGTCGGTGCGGGTGGCAATTTCTCAGCAGATGTTGACACGTGATGCAGCAATTTCTCAGTTGTGACGATGGATGAGACGTCGATTCCAGTTTTTAATCCCGAAACGAAACGCCAATCTTCACAATGGAAACACACTGATTCACCACCACCGAAAAATTTCGAGTCACAGCCTCTGCTGGGAAAGTTATGGTGACCATGTTTTGGGACAGCGAAGGCGTAATGTGTTCCAAAGGGTACAACTGTTACAGCTAATTCATACGAAAATATTTTGAGAACACAATGTTTTCCAACATTGCATGAGAAACGACCAAATAAGACTGGACGGGTGCTTTTTCATCGGACACTCCTAACTCAGCAGTTTCTTCAAAATAACAACTTTGAGGTAGTTTCCAATGCTCCATACTCAACAGACCTCGCTTCTAGCGATTTCTGGCTTTTTCCAATCATGAAGGACACTCTCCGTGGCCGCTCATTTCCCAACCGAGCTGCCGTTGCTTCAGCGATTTACCAGTGGGCAAAACAAACCCCTAAAGAAGAGTTCTTACCAGCCATGGAATGAAGGCGCCGCCGTTGTGAAAAATGTGTTCGACTTCACGGTGATTACGTCGAGAAGTAACAGTAGTTACAACTTTCTGGGTTAAATATTTTGTCAGAAAAAAAATTTGGAGACCTTAGAACTTGAACGCACCTCGTACATCAGTGAGGAAAATTGCAGCTAGACCCATCAAGAATGATCGTTTGGAGGGCAATGAATCAGTGTCGTGCTATAGAATACACAAAAGGTGTCGTTAACAATAGTCAAACATATATTTCGTTTACATAAAATTACTCTCCTACTGGCAAACTCATGGATAGATTTTGATATTAAGCACATTTGCTGATACTTCAATGATACAATGATATTTTATCGAATGAGAAGAAGTAGCAACTCGATGAACCAGATGGACTGCATTCATATTGGCATGATTTGAGAAATGAAAAAGGTTTTTCAAGTGGCGACAATCAGGTGGCCAGTCAGTAATGATGTGGGGTGCATTTAGAGATTTGGGGAAAACACAACTTTTCAACGAGAGCCGTAGCGTACACAGACAAGCTACAAAGTGGATTAATCTTTGAATAGAGCCATAACATTGAACTGATGAAGCGGTTGGCTCTATTCCCAATTGAAAATACAGGGTCATTCAAAAGTTACTTTGCAGTAGTGCATTTCTTTTGCTTCAGTTCTTCATGATTATTTATTGTCTGAATATTCTGAGTCACACTTCCATAGTAGAATGTCCCCTTTGTTCTCTGGTTTAGTACAGAGTGATTCAAAATTTATTATGAGTGGATGCAACCTCCGACCGGCCACTGCACAGTAATTTTTGAATCACCCTGTATATGGTGAATGATGGCGAGAGATGTGTACCAAGGTAGACACCAATCTGATAAACCGATCAGTTGATCAAAACAATCATGGATTCTAGATAAAAATTCAAATGAATTTCAATTGAACTGTACATGAATTGTAGGATTCTATGCTCAATGTCACAAAAATGAGCGACGATTTGAAAAACCAATTAACGAAAAACGGAAGGCGATAGAAATGCATGGTTTGCTGCTCTCAGCTTAAGAAACCAGGGAATTTATTCGCACCAAGTTTCAAAATCAAATTATAGAGCTCGCAAACAGATGGCGCTGCTGACAAGGAAACTATAAAACAATGTTTTCAAAATAACCACCATTTGCAGCAACAACGTGGCGCTGTCTGAGGACAAAGTTCCCAGACACCGGTGCAAAAATTTCAGTTGGAATGCTGAGTAAAGTATAGAATGCCGATCTGTATCTGTTATGCATGACCGACAGTCATAAAAGTCATTCTTCATAAAAGTCATATCATTTTGGGACAGGGCGTATGCTTCCTGTACGGATCCCTCCCCCTGAAGATTGTACAGGATTTATTTCCTAAGTTTTTATGAAGAAACCATTTAGAAGTTTTATAACAATTTATCTGCTTCATTAGAAGAATGTCTTATGTGAGAAGCTATTAGATTTACAACACCGGACGACAGTATTATTTTTCCAGTTGAGTTGGGTAAGAGCGGCATTGTGTGACGGAGTGCCTTGCCGAGTCGAGTGGGAGTCTCCCCCCCCTCCCATTCTCCTCCTGGGACAAGTGAGCTCTGTGCCGTGTTGACAACTCATGAACTTTATATGAATGCCAATCAGCGACGTGTATTTGATCTAGGTGAATGGTATCCCTATTCTAATCTTACTGGGATATCATCAATGAACTGAAAATAGAGAGGTTCTTCTGATTCACTTGTTGATAGAGAGAGAGCGACTGATATCTTCCTGCTCTCGTAGAAGCACGGCGACAATGAAAGAAAAAAAGCCTAAGGCGATTATCGGTATCGGGATAGGTCTCAACTACCGCCCGTATACTAAGACCAGAACCCATGGATATACCCACAGGGAAGAATCCCGTGGAAGGTGGACCCGAGGGGAGTAAACATGAGGAGCGGCCCTGGCGATATTTTAAGATCTTTTAATGACTCCTACACCCCCTCTGGGGCATCACATTCCGTTAGGTAACCTAATCAATACTTGAGCAGGTTAAATATTGGTGAGCAAACGGAATTCTAACCAATCCTTCGAACTTCACAGTAGGCACCATGCAATAAGGCAGCAAGCGTTCTCTGGGTTTCCGATCTACCATTTAAACAAATAATAAGCAATTACCTCGGCATGTAGCAACAAAAAGTGAATACCTCTAATCCACAAGGATATACCGGATACGTACTTCGATTACAGCGGCGAAAGCAAGATTATACAGTGTCACGTGTGGAAGAACAGAGCAGGTACAACGAGTAAATTTTGATTAATTCAATGAATTTCAATAAACAAAAATAAAGTACACTCCTGATCATCCACGGCCAGCGGCCAGCGTTATCATAAATACAAATGAGGGCTGCGGTCGTTTACGCAGACAATTCGAATCTCACATTTGCTAGTATTCCAGAGGCACTTGATAAATATTGAACACTTGAAGCTCGAGAATTGACATTTTAAAAGAAAAACTGCTTGGAAAGTTGACAAAATGTGTCCGCTTTCTCCAGAACAATGCGCCGGCACACACTGTATACCAGATCATGTCAAATATTCATGAAATAGTTCCAAATTTTGTAGAAACGCGCTTATTCTCCGGATTTGGCTCTTACTGATTATTTTCTATTTCCTGATTTTAAAAAAAAAGTTTAAAAGAAAGAAAATGAGTCATCAGTGTTGGGAGGCTTGGTTTGAGGATCAAACTTTAAGAGTCATTTTATGAAGGCACAGCTTGGAAAAAATATGTAAAAAGTGTGATGATTTAAGGGGTGTTATTTTGAATAAAAATGCTTTTAATTTTTGAATTAGTTTTGGCTAAAAAATTATCAGACTACCCTCATAAAGGCGCACCCAAAAATTTTGAAGATGCAGATTTGGAAGCATTACTTTATGAAGATCCGTGCCAAACAAACAGAAACGGACATTTCCGAAAAAACATGACAAGTTTGTTCTCCAACATGAGAATGCCAGACCTCATGTCACAATGCGAATGAAGAATTCTTTAGAAGCACTTAGCTAGAATTTACCCTTTTTTAGATCCTTGTAGATCAGTTTTTCTGGAGACCATTTAGCCCTCATGAGGAGATCAAAAATTGGCTTGATAACTGGATTGATTCCAAACAAGTCAGGCAGCCGAAATGCCCAGGACCGATAGGATTTTAAAGCATTCGAGAACGAAAAGGAAAGCACTTGATTTGTAAAAAAGCTTTTCGTTGTTAAGAATTAGATGAGGTTGCTAAGGAAGCCTCTGGTTGCTAAGCAAGGCGTACTTCTAAGGGAAATGTATAGTTCAAACTGAATAAAACTACTTGAAAAGTTATATGGAGAAAGTAGCAATTCTCTATAGATTAGAACATATACTAATCCTTTAATTTGTAAGCATTCCTATTTAATGAAATAAGCGTTAATTGTTGAAGTTTTCTGTGTAAGGGGCAATTCTTTCTCCATAAACTATTGCCAACGCTTTTCTACGTAAGCATGTACCATTAAAGGAATGATTAGCTACTAGCTATTGTTAAAATTTGCCTAACACAAACTAACTATTGAAAGATTCCAATGATTTCATAATAGTATAATTAAAACACGAATCATAGAACCACTTTCGATTATCAATAATTTTACGTTATATTCATTCATGACACGTAATTCCAAGTTGTTTGATATATTACATGCCATATCTTATCATTGAAAGTTCCAATGAACCTTAATTGGTCCACTAAACCAGCTGCCTTGGAACCAATTTTGATTATCATTAATTTATGTTATATTCATTCATGAGACGTCATTCCAAGTTGCTTGATATGTCGATTGTCATTAATTTTACATTAATATTCAATCATGACATGTTATTCCAAGCAGTTTGATATAGAACATGCCATAGGTTAGCATTAAAAGTTTCCAGTGGATCATAATGGTACTACTAAACCACATACCTTTGAACCAGTTCTGACTGATATAGACCATCAAGGAAGACGATCACATGTCTTCACTTAATTCACAAGCCTTTTCTTTGCTTTAGCTATGGAATGCCAAAGGGAGAACAGCATTTGGCAATGCATAGGCCATTTATACATGGAATTGTATAGTGAAAAACGTGGTCCCCTATATTATTTTTGACCTTTTGAACCGGAAGTAGTTCACTGATTTTTTCCATCAACGCACTCAGTCTTCCGATTTTCCTAAGTTGTCGAATGGCGAAAACGGAAGTCGAAAATTCGGAAGCGTTCGAAAGCTAGAGCACCAACAGACAGACGGACAGACAGACAGACGGACGGACGCACATTGTGAAAACATAAGTACCTATCGGTCCTAATAATTAGACTACTTTTATTGCGGAATGTATTTATTGCCTGAAAGTTGGGGTGATGGTAGTCTGTTTCGATGGTAAATATTTTAAATAAAATAATCTTAAACTAATTTCTTTTTATGACAAAAAAGCCTCGTAAACTTTTATGCACACCCGATAGACTGCACGTTTTGTTGGTGTAAAATTAAGGGCCGATTGCATTTTGTAGATATAGGCGAGTCGGTATGCATATTATTATTATTGTACATCATTTTAAATCTGTAGATTTTCCTCTTTAAGCTGATGTTAAAAACTTGTTCAAGCGCCTTACGATTTTAGATCAAATTTTTGCAAGATATACACTACTGTTTATAAAAATCTGCAATAAATTTGGAGCATTTGCATATCATGGGTCAGAAAAGAAGCCATTAGATTTTCAGGTCAATACAATGCGTTTTATTGTCACATTAGTATCGGGTGAAACCACCGTGGGATGCACTTACAGCCTCTAAACGTCGTGGCATTGAGTCAAACAAGCTCTACATAAGGGCCTGGGGAATGTCCTGCCATGCTCTGTCTACACGGGTATACAGTTCATCCACAGTTGCTGTTGCAGGAGTCTGACGAACCAATCGATGAGCAACCCTGTCCCACACATGTTCGATTGGACACATGTCTGGTGAACGAGCAGGCCAGGGGAACAAGGGCGTCTGATCTGCTTGGAAAAAGGCGAGGACATTTCTGGCCACATGCGGTCGGGTATTGTCCTGTTGGATTACAGCGCCTGGAAGGTTCTGCAGGAAGAGGATGACCTCGGGTTGCAAAACTTCCCTGATGTACCGGTCACTGTTC
>JAHWFO010105184.1:683770-693941 GCA_023313115.1 Rhysida immarginata
GGGTTTTCCACGTGTTCTCCTTGGTTCCTGCCGAATGATGAGAGCTTTGCTCTCGAAAAGCGCTTCCAGGTTGTATTTTTCTGTTATGTTTGGTTTTGTTTTATTCTTTATTACTTTTGTTGTGGTAAAAGAGCCCTTCTTTATACTTAATTACTCTTCACTCAAATTTAATTTCAGAACGTAAAATACAGTTATTCTAATTTTTTGGTAAGGAGTTGTATAGTTAGGATGTTAGAAAGGGTTCTCGGAGAACCTATAACATCGAAAACTATTTCATCAACCACAAACACTTCCAAAAGAACCCAAAAACATTGTTATTAAGTGCTCTATTCCGAAGTGTTATAATAGCTAACGCCTGTCTAATCATGGCAGCAATAGCGGGGATTGCGATTTAATTTAATTTAATTCAATTAACTTTAGAGGTGGGCTCTGAAAGGGCGTATTCCTTAATTTCTTATTGTTACATACATTAACGAATGTAATTATTTTTTCCTCCTAGAGACTTCCCCCGAGCTAATCAGCTCGTTTCCTTCCATTGTAAATAATTCACGATCGGTTGGGGATGAGCGATAAATCTCTCGCTTTCTGATTTTATCGTTCCCCGTCTGCGTTCATCATTGTTGGTGATGATAGGTGCGCATGCGCATTCAATTCATCTGCACCAGGTTTATTCCTAATTAAATAAGTATTTTGTAAGTTATTCTACGGTGATCAATTACAGAGTATTAAAAATAAAGTCAAAACGAAAGAGCTTTTTTGCGTACTAGTTTTTTTTTTGTTGATATTGAAAAATTAATCATCTGAATAATTTAGATGGCAAATTACAGTCAGGGGAAAATTTATGGAAACCTTTGATGTTCGTACTATAAAGTTTAGAAAGATATACATTTTTCTGGTGTTTCAAAAGATAAAAAGAAAATATGCACAGGGTTGTTTACTTAATAGTAATCTTCTTTAATATTGATAATCAAAAGAACCCCTGGTTTATTCATAAAATGAATACAAAATGATAAAGTAAAAAGCTTCTCTGTTCCATTATAGCCTCTTTTGACCCTCTCCCTCGCCCCATGTAGCTAACTGGCTTTTGCCTTCAACAGCGAAGAGAAACTATTTGATCTGTGTTCATTTCTGTAACTCAAATTTTATTTTTTCTGAAATCGGTTTAAAAATTCATGATTCGAAAAACGTGTCGTAAGCATGTACACTGCTCAAAACAATTAAAGGAACACGCCTACAGAGGGCGTAAATAATACTTTTATTTTTTGAACCGAAGCAGATATGTCAATTTTGATGAATCCAATGAATAGGAAATTGTGGGTGGCCTATCCCATGGTGCACTTTTCATCATCCCAAATATGCAAATTAGGACACATTCAAAGTTTATTTCAAAAACCGTAAGGGATAGAGAAAAAAAAGCCCAATTGAAAACTTGTTCAGCATAAAAAAACAAACAAAACAAAAAAAAAATCATCCAAAACGGACCAACCAATCACCCACAATCACGTATCATGTTGACCATTTCCGGAACAGTGTAGCTTGCCATCCTGGAATTGTTCTGTCTTCTGTGTGCTGAAACATGCCTTTTATTTGCTTTTCCGCATGAAAGTGAATGTGAGTATGGTAATTTATGTTAAGTTTTTGATTTGCATGCTTTACATGGTGGAAATATCAACATTCAGTTTTCCTTGTGCAGTGTGACTGTTTGTAAGCTACAAACGGTTCATCACGTGATTGTGGGTGATTGGTTGGTCCGATTTGGATGATTTTTTTTTTTTGTTTGTTTTTTTATGCTGAACAAGTTTTCAATTGTTTTTTTTTTCTCTATCCCTTATGGTTTTCGAAATAAATTTTGAACGTGTCCTAATTTGCATATTTGGAATGATGAAAAGTGCACCATGGGATAGGCCACCCACAACTTCCTATTCATTGGATTCATCAAAATTGACATATCTGCTTCGGTTCAAAAAATAAAAGGGAGGTTCAGACTTTTGTATTCACCCTGTATGTCCCCTGCAACAGATTTGTTGCATCTCCACTCGTTTTGAAATTGTACAGGGGTAACAGACTTTTGGTTCACCGTGTATATTCGTTCATGACATGTCGTTAGAAGCTGTTTGATGCACTACTTGTCATATCTTAGCATTGAAAATTTCCAATGATACCATAATAGTGTCATTAAAACAGGCACCACTGAATCAATTTCGACAATCTTCGAAACATATATATCGATTGTGAAAACGTACAGTCGGCAGCAAAAGTAGCTAGCCACCTTGCAGGGAAACATCCGCGTGGGGAACGCTAATGCAATTCCCATCACCCCTGTGCTGTCTACCGAAGTGCATTAACCCAAAAGAAAAATTTTAATGATCGGTGGAAATAGCAGCAACCCATAAGCAAAGAGTGCTTAACTTTTCACGATTTTAATATATTCAGTACAATTTCGCAATTCAACAGAATAAAAAAAGCCGAATACAAAAGAGGATTAGAAATCTATTACTATTTTTCAATTAATGTATTTTTATTTTTTTTTAATTTAACAAATCACTAAAATTAATTCAGTCAAATTCAATCAAATTAATTCAATTAAAATTTTAATTGAATGAACTTAATTAAAGTATAACACTTTTAATTAGCTTACTTAAACTGCAATAGTAATTGTCAAAACTTATGTATTATTGCTGAAATTTTTTTCCGCATTACCACTTAATAATCCATTACATCTTGTATGGATACAGTGTTCATTTTAGAAAAACAAAATTGACTTTTATTTTTGAACGGTGAACAGTTACGAGCTATACACTACACTAAGCGCCATAGTTCATATAAATACAAGATTCCAACCTAAGAAAAGGTCCATTGTGAGTGGATTAATACTTTATCCATTCACCTCCTACTTCCACGACTTTCCTAAGTCGTTCAGGCATTGACAAAGCTAGGTTTTCACAAATTTCTGGTGAATGACGAAGACTTTCCCACAAGCGCTGTGCTTGATCAAAAACAGTCACTTTGTTCCGACCACGAGGATTGTCCCACTCCCAGTGACGAACCATTATCCCCCATAAATTTTCAATAGGGTTTAAGTCTGCTGATTTTGCAGGCCAAGGAAGTAAACGAATCTGTGGGTGTTCAGCAAACCAGTGTTTTACTTTGCGACTTGTGTGGATTGGACTGTTGTCTTGAACCATAATAATTTCTTCTTCAGGCGAAAACACAGAATGGACAGTTGGTAGCAATACGTTTTCTAGAATGTCTATGTAGACGTCAGCAGTGAAACGGTTCTCAATCAGCACCAGTTCTCCTGGACCAGCTGCACTCATCCAACCCCACACATTGGCAGTCGCGGTCCGCTACGTGCAATTTTTGCTATATTGGAAGGCTTATAACGTTCGCCACGACGTCTGTAGCAGTGCAACTGTCCATGGCAATCAGAACTAAAAGTTTTCTCATCCGTGAAGATTGCCGTTTTCCATTCTTCTGCGTTCATTGGCAAATGTTCCAACGCAAATCCAAGACGGGTGTTGCTGCGTTATCATTTCCTTTACAGCTGGAAGATGATGATGAAGCCCATTTTCTCTCAAACGTCGACGAATGGTATCAGTGCTTGTCGCAATTGCCAACGATTCTCTTATTTGAACAGCATTGTTTAGTGGCTGTGCCAACGATTCATTAGCTATCGCCTCATCCTCAGTAGCAGTAGTGGTCCTTGGTCTTCCACTCTTTGGGCGCCTAGATAAGTCTCCTTCTTCCCATCTTTGAATCCACAAGGAAACAGTAGATTGATGAAGTCCTGAGATAATAGATAACGAAAAGCTCATACACATCTGCAATAATTCTGTGTAAAAACTGAAACGTCAAAGGCGATGTCCGCCGAATTATTTTGGTTTCTTTTTTGGTAATCTGGATTTTACGCTCAGAAATCTTGGATGCGGTTGTGAATGCTCATGCTGAATTTAAATTAGGCATATTTATACAACATAACGAAGGAACTTGAACGACAGCCGTTTATGAACAGGCGATTAAATAATTAAGTATCCACTAATGAATTTCATTTCTTTATGTTACAGTCTTTTTTAAAAAAGAATCTGTTACCAATTAATAGATATAAAAACGAGTTATTGTTTCTGCTGGTTATATAAAACATCCAACTACTTAATAGTGGCGACTATCATAACATAAACATCTGAAATTACCTAAGTTTCTAGCAATTTGCCGCTTAGTAAAACCACCCGTGTTCCATAATGCTACAATGCTCCCTTTCATTTCTTGAGAAATCGGCCCATTAATTCTCTCCATTATAGAAAATATTGAAGAAATTGAATAAAAACCAACTTTTCACATCCAGGTTTAATCTTTGTATTCTAATTTCAACGATTAAATTAAGAGTGATTTTTTTTTCTTTTGGGTTAACACACTTCGGTAGACAGCACGGGGGTGATGGGAATGCTGTTGAATGGCAATAGCAATCCCCACGCGGATGTTTCCCTGCAAGGTGGCTAGCTACTTTTGCTGCCGACTGTACCTAATAAGGTTTTAGTGTATTGGCTCTTATCATTACGAGTTGTTTGATGTACTACTTGCTGTATCTTAGCAATAAAAAATTTAGAGGGTGTGATAATGATACTATTAGAGCACGTGCCATTGTATCAATTTCGGCCATCTTCGAAATGGTTCATGCGCGGAACCATATTTATCGATAGGCGAAAGCAGTACTTAATAACGTTATATTCACTCATAGTTCCTCGTTATGAAGTTTTTTAATGAATTATTTGATATACACTGGCTGACAAAGAAAGTGAAGCACCCAAAAGGAGTGGTTGAAAGTCAATGAAACGACATATGATGAAAGAACACGTGACTTTATTGTACTAATTACAATATGGGCTGAAACAGTACAGATGGAATGTTGGCGCTAGGTCAGTAGGATGTGACACCCCCTCTGGCCAAAGTGCATGCCCTTATGCGGTTCAGCATGGTGTCAAATAGCCTTCGGATCCTCCCCTGAGGCAAGTCAGTCCACAGTGGTTGCAGCTGTCACTTCATATCCTGCAGGTTTGTACTGGGACGGAGTAGTTCAATGATGGAGAGGTCCAGGGATCTTGTTGCCCACGGCAGGATCTCAATATGCTGTAGGTAATCCATAGACACAAGTGCTGTGTACGGGCGTACGTTAGCTTGTTGGTACAATGTCCCTGGGTACAGTGCCAGAAGGGATAAGACGTGCGGACGCAAAATGTCTGTGACGTATCGCTGTGGCGTCAAAATCTGCCGAAGCACTATTAGGGTGATCTGAACGCATATCCGATGGCTCCCCATACCATAATGCCAGGGTTTACGCTGTGTGTCTTTCCAGAATATAGGACGGTTGTGCCCGCTGCCCTCGACGCCGCCATACGCGAACACGATGGTCATCGGAGGTCATGGAGAAGCGGGACTCATCACTAAACATTATGGGAAGCCATTCCTCCTCTGTTCATGCCTCCCGGATAAGGAAGCACTCTAACGCAGGCGTTGGTGTTGTGGTGTTAATGGCAACTGACGCATGGGGCGGTATGACTGCAATCCGACGGGTGCGAGTCGTCGAGAAACTGTGCGGGAACTCACGGTGGGTTGTAGAGTCTCCAGTACATCTTCGCGGATGGCGGGTGCCGATGCCATGGGATTCTTTAATGCTTGGAGCACCATGTGATGGTCCTCCTTTGGGGTGGTGTTTGTTGGTCGACCCGAACCTGCAAGACACTGAGCCACTGTGACAATGAATGGCCCACAAGCCTGGCAATTGTACGATACGACCGATCAGCCCCATGCAGTCCCACAATGCGGCCCCTGTCAAATACTGTCAGCTGGTGGATAGGATGTCTAACGCGTCTGCGGGTGCTTTCTACAGTATGGTAATTCTCTCTGAACGTCTTGCGTAACTGTCGGACTCAGCAGTTGACCGGTAACAAGTTATCAACAACATAGCAGTGACATCACGAATGCACTCTGGTGATCGTTCTAGACATTACAGATCCTTGTGAATCTAATTGTTTTCTCACACATCAAAGGTATGCATGTGTACCGAAATAGGATAATATTGCACCCCTCCTTCTGGGTGCTTCACTTTTTTTGTTAGCCAGTGTATTTATCATTGAAAATTTCCAGGGGTGGGGGTATCATAATGGTACCATTAGAGGATGTGCCATTGGACCGATTCCGATCATCTTCGAACTGGTTCATGCGATGATCCATGTCTATTGGGAGCTTGGCCATTCTGGTCGACGTTTACGAAGTGGCAGAAAACGTAGGGTCAAAACACGCAGGAACAGCGCGCTCATCAAGAAGGAAGTGATGCGGAATCCGAGAGTATCGATGAGAAAGATCGCTCGATTAAGAATCGGTTCACTTAATAGCCGCCAAGGAACTGGGACTCGCGGCCTGCAAACTCCACAAATTTCAGCGTTTGAAGGACGACAACAAGCGTGTACGGCCGGAAAGATGCCGACGACTCCTTCGTCGCGCCGCACCTCTCCGTAGAAGCGGATCCTCTTTACTGATGAGAAACTTTTCACCATTCAGCAAGCCCACAACCACCAAAATGACCGAGTTTGGTCCACCGATGCGATCGTCGAACACCGCCAAAATCCGATGTCCGTGATGGTCTTGGCTGGAATTTGTGCAAGCGGCAAAACCCCTTTGATTTTCGTGGATCAGGGGTAAAAATCAACCAGGAGATGTACCGCTGTGACATTATCGTGGCCGTCATACTGCCGTGGGCCCAGTAGCGCTTTGGTGACCAACACTGGACTTTCCAGCAAGATTCCGCGACGGCCCACAGGGTAAAGAATACGCATGAATGGTGCAGGCTCAACTTACCTGACTTCATTACGTCTCAAGAGTGGCCACCTTACTCCCCAGATGTCAACCCAATGGACTACAGTGTCTGGTCGATTTTGGAGGCAAGGGCTTGTGCAAAGCCCCACATAAGTTTGGAGGAGCTGAAGAAATCTTTGCTTCGGGAATGGGACAGATAGATGTAGACGAGTTGCAGCGTTTGGCCGGAAATTTTCGAAAGCGTTTGAGGCTCTCTATTGAAGCAGAAGGAGGCCACTTCGAAAACGCTTAAATACGTTTTCTGAGAAAAGTGTACTTTATCATTACCCGTTGACAGAAGTTTGTTTGTGGTGCTGTATATTTTTTTCGCAAAATAAATCTTATCAATTTTTTCTGGTCACCCTGTATTTATTGCTGCGAAGTAAAACTGAAAATGTTTAACACTTGAAATTGGAAACTTAATCGTACACGCCCTATGAAACTTTCGTTAAACAAGAGTACTGTATAGTATGTACACGCCCTATCTACGTCACAGTTAAAGCTCCTTCTTGGAATGTTGCAAGATTTTATTCATTGTTGACTCCTCAATACGAATCGCTTTTTACAGCTCCAATTCAAAATATTAGAATCATGACTAGATTTCGGTTTGCTTAGAAGTCATCGTGTTATTTTGCGCGTAGATATTGAAAATAGTGTAGTTTCTTTGAGATATAATAAGTCTAAGAACCTCAGTTTTAAATGTTCAAATTAAATATTTAATAAAAATTTAACTTTCATTTAAGAGAAAATAAATTGAAATCACCTAATTAGAATCTGAAGTTTTGTTGGTTCAAAATATTAGAATCGTCATCTAAATGCATACAAAACTTATACTATTAAATCAAAAAACAAAATTCTATACATCAGTATTTAGTGGCATCCCCTTTTGCTTTGATTGCAGCTCGTAATCGAGTTTGCATGTTACCGACAAGCTGTGCACAATGTTGTTTTGTAATACAGGACCATATCTTTTTTAAACCCTCAATAATTTCACATTTATTGGTTGGAACTTCAACTTGAAGCCTCTTTTTCATTATGCCCCGCAAATTCTCGATGGGGTTTAAATCGGGTGAATTTGAAGGCCAAGGAAGCACATATTGCGTTCGTGAAGCCATTCCTTAGTTGTCTTTCGGCCGGTTGCAACAACGTCAGTTAAAACGACCCTAACTTTCGGTTAGTTAACGATCGGTTAAGTCCTTTAACCGGGAAATGTTGCACCAAGCCTAGTTAAGTCTCAGTTAGCTAACTGAATGGAATATGAGTAACGAGGACTGTGATTGGTTCGTTTTGCTCCAATTAAACTTCCGGTCAACATGGCTGATTGTTTTCAATGAGCTGTTTGATAACTAGATTATACAAATAGCGTATCAATTTAGCTGTTTGATAATTAGCTTATCCAACGAGTTATCCAATTAACATATCCATTTAACTTTTCCAATTAGCTGTCTGATAATATTAACTTATCCGTTTAGCTGTTCGATAATTAGCATATCCTGATTGCTGTTTGAAAACTAGCTTATCCATCTAGCTTACCCAATTAGCTTATCAAACTAGCTTATCCAGGAGCTTATCCAAATAGCTGTTTGATAATTAGCTTATCCTAATTGCTATTCAAATCGCTTATTCATTTAGCTTATCCAATTAGCTTATTCATTTAGCTTATTCCATTAGCTATCCAAACAGCTTATCCAAATAGCTGTTTGATAATTAGTTTATCCAAAGACTTTATCCAAATTTGCTATACAAATCGCTTATCCATTTGGTTTATCCAAATAGCTTATCCAAATAGCTAATTCAAATTGCTATTCAAATCGCTTATCCATTTAGCTTATCCAATTAGCTTATCCAAATAGCTTATCCAATTAGCTTATTCATTTAGCTTATCCAAATAGTTGTTTGATAATTAGCTTATCCATTTAGCATATCCAATTAGCTTATCCAAATAGTTTATCCATTTAGCTTATCCAATTAGCTTATCCAAATAGTTTATCCAATTAGATTATCCATTTAGCTTATCCAATTAGCTTATCCATTTAGCATATCCACTTGGCTTATCCAAATCGTTTATACAATTATCTTATCCAAATAGCTTATCCAAACAGCTGGTTGATAATTAATTTTCCAAACGGCATATCCAAACAGCTTATCCAATTATCTTATCTATTTAGCTTATCCAAACAACTGCTTGATAATTAGTTATCCAAATGGCCTATTCAAAAAGTTTATCCAAATTTATTTGCTATTAAATATTTCAAGTACATTAACTTATCCAAATGATTTATCCAAATACGAGCTTCCAATTAACTTATCTAAATAGCTTATCCATTTAGTTTATCCAAATAATTTGCACAATTAGCTTATCCATTTATCTGTTTGATAATTCGTTTAAAATCTATTTCTGTTTCGGAATGCCATTTTGCTTCACTAACCATGGACTTAAACCGTGGTCATCGAGCGTTTAAGTTAACCGCCACTTAACATCTGGTTAAGCCCTAATCTCTCTTGATGCAACGCAAAAAATTTTAAACGGGACTTTAACGAAGAGTTAGTTTTAACTGACCTTGTTGCAACCGGCCGTTTGCGGTGTGACTGGACGCACCATCCTGTTGGAACAAAAAGTTTTCTTCACATAAATCTTCAGCAGAAGGCAACATGAAATGTTCAAGAATTTCCTGATACACATTCGCATTTACTCGACATTTTGGTATGCAAAGTTTTCTCACGCCATCTCCTGTCATACACCCCCATACCATCACCGACGTGGCAAATTTAACTGACCGTTCCATACACTCTTTTTGAAACGCTTCTTCACGCAAACGCCACACAGGCGGTCCTTGGTTTCCATGGCAAACACAGAATATACACTACTGTTTATAAAAATCGCAACACTCTGATGGAAGAGCCCAATCTGCATTAAATTTGGAGCATTTGCATATCATGGGTCAGAAAAGAAACCATTAGATTTTCAGGTCAATACAATGCGTTTTATTGTCACATTAGTATCGGGTGAAACCATCGTGGCATTGAGTAAAACAAGCTCTGAATAAGGGCCTGGGGAATGTCCTGCCATGCTCTGTCTACACGGGTATACAGTTCACCCACAGTTGCTGCTGCAGGAGTCTGACGAGCCAATCGATGAGCAACCCTGTCCGACACATGTTCGATTGGGACATGTCTGGTGAACGAGCAGGCCAGGGGAACAAGGACGTCTGATGTGCTTGGAAAAAGGCAAGGACATTTCTGGCCACATGCGGTCGGGCATTGTCCTGTTGGAATACAGCGCCTGGAAGGTTCTGCAGGAAGGGGATGACCTCGGGTTGCA
>JAHWFO010105184.1:703941-734859 GCA_023313115.1 Rhysida immarginata
GTAATTTGGAGCCACGGGTTTAGTTGGCTGTATCGCGTAAATAAATCTTTTCCAGACAAAGTGCTATAGAACATTTTCGTCTTCTTTTGACCTGAAGAATATGTCACTAAATTTATTGTACATAATTTTGAAACACCCTGTATACGTAAACGTTGGCATGTTTGTGAAGAAGTTTTTAGTTCATTTCAGATTGAGGTTTTACAAGTATATTCATTTATTTTTATTCCCGTTGCTATAATATACTAGTAAAACAATACATATTCATCCCTTCATGTGATAAGCAGCTGAACACACACTATCTGATCATTCGTCACCGGACGTCCTATATCAATGAGTTAAACCGGACATTGCACGACCCCTGTATCGTGTAAGACCGCCATTCGCCGCAATGACATCTGCAACCCTTTGAGAAAGACTTTCCACCAATTTGCGATAAGTGTCAGCAAGAATCTTGCTTCATTCATCCTACAATTTGGCAAACAGCTCAGTGGTATTCTTTGAGCGCCAGGGCCTGGCTCTCAACCGGCGCTCCAATTCGTACCAAAAATGTTCAATGGGATGACGTCTGGACTTGGGAATGGCCAGTCAAGTTTCCCCACACCCCATTTCCTCAAACCAGGTTACCACGCCTTGCTGTATGATAGAGAGGATTGTCCATTATCAAAGTGTTCCACCATGTCAGTAACTCAGAATTGTCCAGAACTGTTTAGTACGATTCGGCATTCATGGTTCCGCGAACTAAAACAAGAGGACCAAGACCATGATGCCACCTCCTCCGAATTTCACTGTGGGTACGACACAATCCTGTAAATATTGTTCTCCGGGCATTCGTCGAACCGACAGACGTCCATGATGCAAGGTACGGTCACTTGCATCAATAGAAGACACCGATCCAAAGTCCTGTGTCAGCTTTCCGGTTTGACATCACTGCACATTTCGATCATCGACGGCGGTGATCTGTCGATTTGTCGGTTTACTGGGTCTGGATTGGCATATTATAGCCCCCTCTCGCTTCTACTTTAAAATATCATCACTCACTGTCAAGCGGGGTATCTGAAATTTGTTGGAAGTACGAAATTTGTTGACCGAGTGGACTCCAATGATCACCCCTCTTTCCTCCGCACTAAGTTCGCATTTTCTGTTCATATTGGCTGCAGTAGCTGCTATGAGTGTATTCTAACCCGTTAATGTTTTTTATACGTTGTATAATGTGTACGGACGATTCCATGCGCTTTTGGAGAGGTATCCGGTGACGAATGGCTAGATAGTATATCTTATGAAGGAAGGAAAAAAACCACCTCTTGTCCACGCAGAAAGAATTTTAATGCATCATATACGCATTTCGGTCACCTTGTGGCCATTATTAAGCAGAATACAAGGATATACAATGTATATACAGTATGGGCCAATCATACAAAGTACCGAAGGACCAATGGTAAAAAACTAAAGTAACAAATTGGCGTAAGTCAATGGTTGAAAAAAACTATGGTAAAATTACATAAGCCAGTGGTAAAAAACTAAGAAAACATAAGCCAATAGTAAAAAAAAAATAAGGCAACATATTTACAGAAGTTGATGGTAAAAATAAAGTAAAAATAAAATAAAACAAAGATTATTTTAATAAGTTGAAACAATTTTGAATCCCCAAGGGAATCATAGTCGCTGGTGAGAAGTAATCCCAGCCCTTTCTTCTTTATTTACAGGGTTTCGTACGCATCTAGTAGATAGTATTTATTGACTTTACTTAGTATGAGGGTGGGCTGAAAAGTAATGCCTCCATGGCTGTAACTTTTTTATTTTTTAACCGATTTTCAAAATTCTTTTTGTATCTGATACTCACATTTCTCCTCTATGTAATGCACTATTCACTTTTCGACATAGTCCCCATCCCTTTCCACGCATTGTACCAACGCGTGACTAGTCGGGTGAACCCGTCGGAGAGGAATTCCGGGGTTGTTGTCGACACCAAGACCGAACGGCAGGTTTCACCTCGTCGTCAGAACGCAACTCATGCCCCTTAAGGTGCTCTTTCCTCTTTGGGAAGTGGTGAAAGTCGCAAGGTGCAAAGTCTTTCATTTTTGAACTGCAGTTTTTCATCTTTGAACTGTAGGCGCTGCAACCCCCTCCGATGTGTGGCGATCGTGTGCGGACGGGCGTTATCGTGCTGCAGAAGAGGATCCAAAGCTGCCATTCAATCCTCGTGTCGACGACAACCCCGGAATTCCTCTCTGATGGGTTCACCCAACTAGTCCACGCGTTGGTGTAATGCGTGGAAAGGGATGGGGACTATGTCGAAAAGTGAATAGTGCATTACATAGAGGAGAAATGTGAGCATCAGATACAAAAAGAATTTTGAAAATCGGTTAAAAAATAAAAAAGTTACAGCCATGGAGGCATTACTTTACAGCCCACCCTCGTAGTTTAAGGTCTTCCTTTTTTGTTGTGTGTCCAGTCTCCAGAAGGTGCTTGGCTACTGCCGACTTTTCCGAGCGTTCATAATTGGTGTGTGTGTGTGCCATATTTTCCTCCCAGGTTTCGGCATTCCTTTTAGATTGTCCCCGTACATCTTATTACAAATTTTACATGGGATTTCATACAGCTTTTTGCAATTGGTAAAATGTAGTTTTCAATTAAAAAAATAATCTTTTCAAATGAAAAAAAAATCTTTTCTAAATAAAAAATGTGGTTTTCAGAATAGAAATACAGTTTTCAAATTAGAAAATAAATAGACAAAAATTCATAAAATTTAAATTAAAGAAACAAAATAATTTACATAATAAAATTAAAAAAGCGTTCCTGTTACCCCCACTCTCCTTTACCCTCTACTGGCAATTATTAAGTACCGAAAGGTGCTTCATGCTATCAGTGTTTTAAATTATTTACAAAATTGTTGTAATTGATACAATGGCAAGTGCTCTAATGGTACCCATATGACCCCTCAAAAATTTTCAAAGATAAGATATGGCATGTTATATATCAAACAACTTGGAATAATGTGTCATGAATGAATATAACGTAAAATAAATGATAGTCGAAATTGGTTCAAAGTAACCTGGTTTAGTGGAACCGTTATGATTCATTGAAACTATCAATGCTAAGATATGGCATGCAATATATCAAACGATTTGGAATGATGTGCCATGAATGAATTTAACGTAGAATTTATGGATAAACTTGTTCAATGATTATCCATGTAGCTTTGAATCAGTTTGGATAATCTTTACTTCTACGTTATATTCATTCACGGCACATCATTTCAAGTTGTTTGATATACAAGGTGTTTTTGAATTGAGTACAGATTTATTAGGAGATAATAGAAGAGGTCCTTAGAAGTATTTTTTGTCATATAAACATGGGGTTCCCGCAGCTCCGTTTACTTACAATACTGCATTGAACAATCAAATGACACCGGGACGCGAGAGAGAATGTTCAATAGCTACAATAGCCATCTGTGGTCTCATGTCAAACCATGTGCAACACATGTTAACAGTTTTCAGCATCGTTTTTCGTTGAATATTTGGGCTGGCATGATTCACAATGTCCTGATTGGGCCATATCTCCTACCATGCCGTCTTAACGGGCAAACTTACCTTGGTTTCCTGAAGGAGGAGCTCCCTGGTCTTCTTGAAGATGTCCCACTAATGACCAGACATTTGATGTGGTTTCAACAGGACGGCGCACCTTCGCATTACACAAGAGCAGTTAGAGATTACCTAAATGAGACATATCCTGGTCGTTGGATTGGTCGTGGCGGACCAGTTGCTTGGCCACCGAGATCGCCAAATCTCACACCGATGGATTTTTTTATGGGGAAGCATAAAATCAATGGTGTACTCCGAACCCGTAGATACCGAAGAAAAATTGGCGGCTCGTGTTGTCGCGGCAGCAGGTGACATCAGCGACCGTGCAAATCAACGGTTTCCACGCGTACATCAATCAATCATAAGGCGTTGCGAATTGTGCTATGAAGCAAATGGCGGTCATTTCGAACAATTACTGTAAAAGTCATACAGTAGATTGCTTGTGTTAATTGTTAAAAATAAAATAATCTAGGCCTACCAACGCACACTGCGTCCCGGTGTCATTTGATTGTTCAATGCAGTATTGTAAGTAAACGGAGCTGCGGGGACCCCATGTTCATATGACAAAAAATACTTCTAAGGACCTCTTCTATCATCTCCCAAAAAATCTGTACTCAATTCAAACACACCCTGTATAACATGCCATATCTCATCATTGAAAATTTTTGATGGAATCATATGGGTACCATTAGAGCACGTGCCATTGTATCAATTACAACTAATTTGTAAATAATTGTTAGGTTTGGTTGGTATTAACGTCCTTTTCAACTGCTATGGTCATTTCAGGGCGGAATTACAAGGGCCGCAAATTTTGCCTCGCAAGAGTTCTTTTCTCTCATTAACCCGGCAAACGTCTACACGGGACCAACGGCTTTACTCCCTTCCGAAGGAAGTGCGTGATCTCAGGATTTTCCCCCTGAAAATATCCTCGTCGTCCTCGGCCGGGGTCGAACCTGCGTCCTCGGGTTGTAAATAATTCAAAACACTGATAGCATAAAGCATCTTTTCGTACTTATAGCTGTTTGCAATTGGTAAAATGTAGTTTTCAATTGAAAAAATATTCTTTTCAATTGAAAAAATAATCTTTTCAAATGTAGTTTTCAAATGAAAAAAATAATTTTTTCAAAATAAAAAATGTGGTTTTCAAAATAGAAAATGCAGTTTTCAAATCAGAAAATAAATAGACAAATGATGTGTCATGAATGAATATAACGTAAAATTAATGATAATCGAAATTGGTTCAAAGTAACCTGGTTTAGTGGAACCATTATGGTTCAATGGAACTTTCAATGCTAAGATATGGCATGCAATATAGCAAACAACTTGGAATGATGTACTATGAATGAACATAACAAATTTAATGATAGTCGAAATTGGTTCAGAGACACCTGGTTTAGTGGAACCATTATTGTTTTCAATACTAAAGTTCAATGGAACTTTCAATGATAATATAGGGCATGTAATATATCAAACGACTTCGCATGATGTGTCATGATTAAATATAACGTAGAATTAATGATTATCCAAAGCTACGTGGATAATCACTGTACCAGTTTATCCATTAATTCTACGTTAAAGTAATTCATGGCACATCATTTCAAATCTTTTGATATATTGCATGCCATATCTTAGCATTGAAATTTCCAATGAGCCATAATGGTTCCACTAAACCAGGTTACTTTGAACCAATTTCGACTATCATAATTTTACGTTATATTCATTCATGACATATCATTCCAAGTTGTTTGATATATAACATGCCATATCTTTGAAAATTTTTGAGGGTGTAATATGGGTACCATTAGAGCACGTGCCATTGTATCAATCACAACAATTTTGTAAATAATTCAAAACACTGATAGCATAAAGCACCTTTCGGTACTTAATAATTGCCACTAGAGGGTAAGGGAGAGTGGGGGTAACAGGAACGTTTTTTTAATTTTATTATGTAGGCTAAATTATTTTGTTTCTTTGATTTAAATTTTATGAATTATTTTTCTATTTACTTTCTTATTTGAAAACTGCATTTTCTACATTTTACCAAATGCAAAAAGCTGTAAATCCCAGATTATATCGTCGGTGGGGTCTTATCTACAGGTTTTCGGACTTCCTAGCAGAAACTTCAATGAACTGGGGTTTCTGTAGGCCAAAACTTTACCAAACTCCTTTAAAATACATTGTAAACCTTTAATTAGCTTATGGTCGTAGGAAATTGTCAGAGAGTTTTTTTTTTTTTTTAGTTCTTTGGAGATTAGGGGATTCCGCAAATAGTTCTTTGAATTTTCGTTTTCGTAAAAGATCATCTATCATTTCTTCCTTGTATCCGTTTGATTTGGCAACATCCTTAATGTAAAGATTTCCCTATGAATTTTCTTTATTCATAGAAATTTGCAGTGACCTGTCTATCAAGAAATTAAGATAGAGATCTTTTAATGATGAAAAATAGGAAAGAAAATTCCGCAGCCTGGATTCGAAGCAGGAACCTTTGGCTCGGACCGCCAACGCGCTAAGCAATTGCGCCACTGCGGCTATGAAAGCGGACCGCTATTTGCATGACCTTAGGGCTTGGTTAGAGCAGTTACCTAGTTCGCAGGCTGGGACTATCTTTCCTGAGGCGTAAATTCTTTCTTATTTTCCTTTCTTTCCTATTTTTCATCATTAATTCGAACAGCTGAGGTAGGCGTACCATTAAAACCCTCACTGACCATCTAATGATTTATTCTTTAAGAGATCTTTTGACTATCTTTTTGATCGAGATCTGCTGGAGCTGTGGTGGATGAAGAGGTCCTTGTGGGTTGGCTTCCTGTAAACTTCAGCTGAGGAAACCAATTCATTCCTGAGAAAATCCTAGTTTTTTTTAAAGTTATTTACAGGAAATGTTTTTTTTCATCATTTTACAGGAAATGTTTCACAAGTTTGCTCAAAAAATTTGTAATATTTCTTCTTTATATTTTAATGTTATGATTTAATTAATTATATTATTCGATACCTATAAAAAATAGATACGCAAATTTTTTTCATTAGAGAGCAAAATGGGAATGTTGGCGTATAAAAAGATTAAAGATTAAACTGTCTGCCGAAAAACTGGATCTCAACGAGCAATTTGTGGCCGTCATCGATTAGTGAATGCTCGGGCGGAACGGAGAGTGCCCAGAATTATAAAAGACAAAATAAGGGCAACACTGCAGCAAATTAAGCACATCTTATTCAAGGGTACTCTTAAATGATCTCTGAATGCACTGTTCGTCGTGAACTCCATCGAACGGAATACGGTTGGTTGGTTTGGTTTGTTTGGTATTAACGTCCTTTTCAACTGCTATGGTCATTTCAGGACGGCGTTATAGGGGACGCAAATTTTGCCTCGCAGGGTTTCTTTAACGTGCAGCCGGCAAACGACTACACGGGACCAACGGCTTTACTTCCCTTCCGAAGGAAGTGAATGATCTCAGGATTTACCCCTGAAAAATCCTCGTCGTCCTCGGCCGGGATCGAACCCGCGTACTCGGGCTTCAGAGGCGATTACGCAACCTGCTGAGCCACCGAGGCCGATAACGGAATACGGTAGCTGCCTAAACTTAACAAGAGAAAACGTCTCATTTTCGCACATGAACATAAGGATTAAGAGTCAAATATTAAAACAATTTAAGTTCATCCTTCATGTTGATGATTTATCCCAATGGAGATGGTTACTTTCAAGAAAATAATGCGTCCTGTCTTATTGTTCTTATTATACAGGATTGGTTTCAGTAATATGAAGAAGAGTTTATTTTATTTAGGAGCCCTCACAATCAACTGTTCTTAATCCCATTGAGCATTTGTGGGATGGTGTTGAAAAACGCATCAGACAGCTTAACCCGCCACCATCAAATCTCACACGCCTGGAAAGTGCTATTGTCTCAAATTTCAAAAACCATTTATTAACCACTCGTTGAATTCATGCTAAGAAGTATCGATGCAGTATTAAAGACAAAACGTGACCCAACGAAGTACTGAGACGGTGATCATAATAAATCGGCTTTTTGGCCGCTGTGGAGTTTAGAAGGCTTTATGTTTCGAGTATTGAAAGTCCAGCTCCGGTAAGAGCTGATGTAAACCTGATTTGTTTTTAGTTTCTTTGTCTCTCTCTCTCTCTTTCTCTTTTCATAATGAGAATTTTCTCATTACTCACAATTCATCCAAAACAAAAATTGATTGGGGATTTGGAAGATTGGATGGGAGCTTCATTTCCTTGTTCGCCATAGGTAACTGAATACGTAGTTAAGGATAAGTCGAACATTGTAATTAGCCATGTAATCGATTTACAGGGTGTCCCATAAAGGACTCCCTGCTTTTAAGAGTAAATATCTCGGAAACGGAGATCGATCCATTATCTTTTTTTCTTTGCTAAAGCAAGTTTCTAAAACTTTTCTTTCATTGTAAATAGTGAATGTGCTCTTCCTGGGTTGGATTAACACATTGGTGCTATATTATAACCTCAAATTTTGAAACTTCCGTATCAGATTTGTACGGCTTTCGAAATGAACATACCACTTGTTTCATTCTTCTATCGATCACCGTTTCAGAGAAATTTACTCTTAAAATCAGGGAATCCTTTGTGGGATACCTGTATACAATCGTAATTAAAGCAAGTCGATAATGCTAAACATTAATATCAACGTGGTTTGTCTACACTTTAAAAATTCGAAAATGAAAACTTCCACGAGCGGGGATATATCTAGTGTCCATGAGCTTCCTTCCATTTGTTCTGGACAAAAGCATGATCAATATACGGGCAGATGCTCGTGATCTCTGAATCTATCGTAGGTCGTGGAATTTTTCTCATTTGCTTTTCATTCTCTTCATTTATTGGAACAAAACTCTACTTATTACTCTAGGCAATTCCTTCTTCAGTATTTAATTTGGGGGTAGATTGGCCGAATGGGATTGGAGTTATACAGGGTGGTCCATAAGTCTGTCCCCCCCTTTTATTTTTTGAACCGAAGCAGACATGTCAATTTTGATGAATCCAATGAATAGGAAGTTGTGGGTGGCCTATCCCATGGTACACTTTTCATCATCCCAAATATGCAAATTAGGACACATTCAAAATTTATCTCAAAAACCGTAAGTGATAGAGAAAAAAACCCAATTGCAAACTTGTTCAGCATAAAAAAACAAACAAAACGAAAATAAAATCATCCAAATCGGACCAACCAATCACCCACAACCACGAGGTGACTGTTTGTAGCTGACAAACAGTCACACTGCACAAGGAAAACTGAATGTTGATATTTCCGCCATGTAAAGCATGCAAATCAAAAAATTAACATAAATTACTATACTCGCATTCACTTTCATGCGAAAAAGCAAATAAAAGGCATGTTTCAGCACACAGAAGACAGAACAATTCCAGGATGGCAAGCTACAGTGTTTCGGAAATGGTCAACATGATCAACGTGATTGTGGGTGATTGGTTGGCCCGATTTGGATGATTTTTTTTTGTTTTGTTTGTTTTTTTATGCTGAACAAGTTTGCAATTGGGTTTTTTTCTCTATCCCTTACGGTTTTTGAGATAAATTTTGAATATGTCCTAATTTTCATATTTGGGATGATGAAAAGTGCACCATGGGATAGGCCACCCACAACTTTCTATTCATTGGATTCATCAAAATTGACATATCTGCTTCGGTTCAAAAAATAAAAGGGGGGGACAGACTTATGTATAGCGGATTTGTAAAGGAGTTGAGTTTATTTTGTTCTCACTGCAAGTAGTCAGGTAAATGGCGGTTAAACCTAAATGCAAGGATATGGTCATTACTAAAACGCGTAGAAAATCCCTAAAGCCCCTCTTTCTTTCCGGTAAAGAGGTCGAATGGGTGAAAAATTACAAAAACCTTGGAGTGGTGATAGATTCCGAACTAAATAGGAGCGACCATGCCTCCTATGCTATTAATAAGGCTAAGAAGGCAAAGTTTTAGTCTAGTTGCTCTTCTGGTGGGTAACACCGGCCTTCAAATGGATGGCAAATATAAAATGGTAGCATTCTTCTCTATAGCATCCTTACCTGGGCTACAATATATATGTCCAGAATTAAATACCTCCAAAACGTTACCCTTGTGACATTCCATGTCAGTGGGTGTCACATGGGTTCGGCGAAAACAGAGCATCGACTGATGCTCTTTTGTTTTCTGCACTGGGTGAGTGCGTGGGAGAGGAAGTGGTATGTTAAACTGGAGCTTTATACAAGTGGAATTGGTTGGTGATAGATATTTTAAGTTATTAAGTGTAAGGATTAATTATGCTTCGTTTTTGTTTGTTTATGGCTTTTATTGTTTGCGATCGGCGCTCCCGTGTTTCAGCTCGACAGCGGCTTCGCGATTGTTGGGGAGTTGACATCGTTACTTCCACAAAGATTCTAAAAAAAATTATGTGGGATTCGTAAGCTGCATTTTGTTTTCGGAGATGTGTTGTTTACTTTTTATGAGAGTTCCATGCCAAGCTTCAACCTGGCTGGAGGCATGCGAAGCCGTGTGTTCGATTATAGTGTGAGCCCTAATGGCGGAATCGCTGCTCTCTTGTTTTTCTAAGCAAGATCATTTGCTGTTGATGTTAATTAATAGTTTAATTTTTTGAGCCAATTGTCTTGTAAAAACCGTTGAAGTTGCGTCCTATTGAAGTTATGTTTATATATTGGCTTTTGTGGAATAACCTGCCGATTTTGGAGCTGCGCAAGTGTGCGGTGGTGCTCACGCCTCCCCTTCTACGTCTCCTTTGCCTGCGTGGCAGGGAAGCTCTTTGAACGCCTGCCTATGTTAGATGTCTGCATATAGGGTGATTGATATATTCCTTATTTTGACCCGGCGCGGTGGCCCCTATGTCAACTAAGATGAGAACCTGTTAGACATTGTAATGGAGTTAAAATAATTTCCCAAGTGCTCGGAATTCTCAGTCTGCGTTGACAAAATATCTTAAAAGTTTGAAAGAGACATGCCCCAAATGTTAGTGAAAATAGAAGAGGAATTTTAGTGCCATGCTGAACTCTGAACTGTTGCATATGTACTTAGAGATAAGGAACAATAGAGAAAAGCATATTGATTTGGGTGGTCCTTCTGTGGTGTCCTGCAGTTCACTAAAGGTAGAATAGCAGTTTAATGAGAACGCGAAACGGTTGTTGACAGTAGCGCCACAATCTACAGAGCACCTATTGAATAGCGCTGTGGCACACTTGGCACCACATTGCAAAGTGCTGAGCAAGGAAACAGGTGCACAGTGCATGGTTCCTGGTAGTGGAGTAGAGTTCACCGTGTGGGAGCGCGCCCGGGATGGGGTTAAAGTGCTCCCCCCCTTCTAGACTAAATTAAAGGAGCACAGGACATTTGTGTAATGTTCGTTGCTAGGGGTATAACGGGTGAACCTCCCATACTGGTAAGACTATAAAGCTGTTGCAGCGCCCATGCGAAAATTTGCTTGCTATTGCCCTAAATTGGTGGTGAACTTGCTTGACGGCACACTGGGCCTTTTAATTATTAGCCTGATATGATAGATTTTGAATTATGGCTTTATGTAAAGCAGTAGTTATGTATGATTTTAGTACTTAGCAATTAAGTGGTGAGGGGCCCCTTGTCAATTTACGGTATAGTGCTTGGAGCGCCACGAAGATTAGTTGTAGTGTTACATTTTGCATATTGATGTAAGGTTACCCAAAACCGTTATGTTTCTTGAATAAATAAGTGGTTTTTTTTGTAATAATGCCTGTTGTCAAAGTTTGTCCCTCTTACCAGGCCCCGAAGAGACCCATTAGCTAATAACCGAGTCAACTGATAGGTGGCATAAGGGCGTGGGCGGGGCTCGTCACCCTCAAGAGAGTTGCAACAAATACTTCCATTGCTGACCATCTCTATGTATCTCCCATTGGAACCCACGTACAGGAGTCCTTGAAGAAGCTGTAACAAAGATTAAGGATCATCCCAAACACCTAGTTATAGATATTCTGGATCACCCGCTCACCATTAAAAGTTCCCTAAGGCATCGCAGGCCTCGTCACATGCTGGATCATGACATTCAAAAGGCCGTCTTTACAGACTACTGGATCTCCTAGCTCCTCCGTGTCCCTCGTCAATCTACAATCTGCTTTACCACCCTGATTGGAAAGGACTCCTTTTCATCCTCCGGATGACTATTAGGTTTCATTTGGTCTTTTTCCTATTTCAGTGTGCTTAATTTGGTTAGATTTTGGCCGAACATGGCAGTAAAAGCATTACTTCCCGACCGCTCGTTTTGTTTTTCTCCTGCGCTGTTCTGATGTCGATTGTTGAAGGTTGGTTAGCTATATTTATACCCAAAATGGGTCACGTGACTTTCAGCAGAGTGAATCGAACGATTTGGCGCTCAGTTTATTAGGAACTTGCAATGTATATTTATGCAAGCTGTCTGTACATTGTAATATGTTCCTACACAAGTGCAAATTTTACTTATCCACACATTACGTATTATTTCTCTCAGAAATGTGTTTGGTGTAGAGAGATACACAGGGAGTCATTTGGTGGACCCTCCCTGATTTTAAGAGTAAATATTTCGGAAACTGAGATCGATAGAAGAATGAAACAAGTGGTATGTTTATTTCGAAAGCCGTAAAATCTGATACGGAAGTTACAAAATTAGTTACAAATGTTGCCGACTGGTGGCGCTGCACGCAGTAGTCTCAGCCCAGTCTCAGTACGGAGTCGAGAAATAGGCTATATACTGTTCTTTTGCACCAGTCGCTCGTGTAGACGCACATGTGTTCGAAATATATGCACCTTTCGCAGCACAGAGATCGCGTAAACGAATAATGAAATTTTCAGTCATGTTCTATGGTCTGTCAACTAAAACTCTGAATAGAGAAAGTAACGACATTCTTTTCCCTGTCAATTTGCTGCCAAACTCACGCGCTGATTTGTCTAGAGCTAGTCACATGCAAAAAATTCGCCATTATGAACCAGTCGCTCGTGTAGACGCACATGTGTTTATGTAAGGACTGAACGTTTTTCATTCCGCAGTGTTGCGCTGTAAATTGCAGTACCAGACTAGAGAAATGTAGCAAACCTTTCCGTCTACATTCGGAAAAAGAAATGAAGATCGTTTAAAAATATGTCTGCACATCGAATTGGACGAAAACATTGGAATCCAAATACTGACTATCGACTATAAGCCTCTAGATCGTAGATAGTTTGGGAACAACGGCGCCTCTCGCGTCAATAATTAAAAAAAAACTGTAATGATAACACAAATAGTTTTCACAAGCACGAAGCATTGAGAAATATTTGTTTATGACATCGCAGAGAGAAATTTTGTTGATTTCAACAGACTTTTTTGCAACAATTACTTTAGAGAAATACTTCTGACAAAGGCCAAGACTTATTAAAGAGTGGACATGTTTTTAGTGTGAAAGAGAAGAGAAATGCCGACACCGGGTCTAAGGTGCATGCTAAATGTTTACGACAAACAAGTGTGATTGCTATGCCTTATAACGTGACAGTTGAGGTATGTCTAACGTTTCTTCAAATTTGAGCGTTTTTTTTTTTTTAATATTTTGCAATATTCATTTGTGCATCTGTTTTTATTCAGCTTACAGACGCAAGAACCATAGTAAGTGCTATATGTGAGTGTAAAGCAGGGGCATTAATGCTTAATGAACTGTAAGGGGTGGTTTAACACGAAACCGAAGTGGTTATACAAGAAAACCGAAGTGGTTAAACGAGAAACCGAAGTGGTTATACAAGAAAACCGAAGTGGTTATACTAGAAACCAGAGCACTGCGACTCTCAGAGTCTATTGTACTATCCCCAATTAACGACTGCCACAGGAAACAGTAGCAGCCGGGACCGACGGCTTAACGTGCCCTCCGAAGCACGGGGGGCGATGGACGTTTCCAGGCGGTCACCCAACCTGTAATTAACCGCGCTCAAGGTTGCTTAACTCCACCAATACGTTAAGAAAGGCGAGACAACCGAGCTACACCTGCCCCCAAAGCAGGGGCATTACAAAAATGTAAACATGTAGCAGGAGTAGTTTTTTTTATAAACCAAGAAAAAAAAAAAGCTCCCCCCCCCCCCCAACCCTGAAGCAATTCACTTTTGATTTGGGATATTTTTCTTAGGATGCTTTGTTTTCGAGATATTTCCATGTCTGCACTTAAATGGACCACTTTGGGTACAGGGCAGTACTGCTGGATAGCCTATCCGCTCAATTGCAGGCGCTGGCTTGACATAAAATGATAATTGGGAAATTTTATTTTGTTAAACTGGAGCGAGTGGGGGAGAATAGTGAAAAATAGCCTGTCACACCTTTGAAACTCCCACCTTGCTCAGCACAGAGCTGGCGCCTGTAGCGGGGCGGATAGGCTACCCAGGAGTACTGCCCTGTCATTATTTGCAATACCCTGTATTCATTTTTTTTTTCATTTTAAGAGTGAATTTTAAGATTGAATTTGTTTTCATATTCATTTGCCTAACCATCTATTATGTTGTTTTTTTTCAAATCAGCTATGTCAAGACATCGTGGAAGACTGCGTTAGAAAAGCTGTTTACATTGCTGAGAAAAAAAGAAGCCCATCAACTGGCACGAAAACTTTTATCTTCTATTCCGCTTTCAATTTTATGAAAGAACTATTTTAGTAAGTTCAGGAGGACAAATTGAATGTAAGGTAAAAAAAAAAAAAAAGGCTTGCAGTCTCTTGAAAAAAATCAAACTTTTTATTTGAATAAATTTGAGAAAACAATTATTGTGCCCGCGCCACGAGAAGGCGGTTGCGTTTCCAAAATTTCTCACATGGCGCGCTAGGTGCTTTTGCCAATCCATTTTTCTATAGGTAGAAGTAGTTATGCCGGAGAAAGAAACAAATGCTTCATATGAAATGATGTTCAGAGCAACCTTCCTTCCTTCAGAATGTGACGTTTCTTTTTTTACCATTTTTGCACGAATTTCCATATACAAAAATAACTTTTTTCCAAGCCCAGAGTAACTTTGCAGTCCCCTTTAGCAAAATGGATTGGCCAAGGCAGCTAGCGCGCTATGCGAGAGATTTTGGAAACGCAGCCGCCTTCTCGTGGCGCGGACACAGTAGTGAATTAGAGGATTTGGCTGCATCTACAATTACATTTCTTGATGCCATTTTTTCCATCTCTCTTGATGCCATTTCTCCTTTGGAAATGAATAGAATGATGCCTCCGAATTTTTTCCATACGTGTTGCTGCATTCATAAACGCAACAGTTGGTCCTTCCAACTCTCTTATTAGAAGAGATCACTACACGATAACCTGTATATGTTTATCACTATCATTTTTTACAAACACGCCACTAGAGGTCACTACAATCTACGATCTCGAGGCTTATATGAAGCAAGGCTTTTTCTATACAGGTTGGAAAATCCCATGTTAAGAGCTTTGGACATTTTTTTTCTCTGGCCAACAGAGCGGCGCTGCGAACACTGTAGTGGGGAGAAATTCTATCGCTCACTATGGATTAGTATAAGTTTTCTACTTACCGACTGAACTTTTTCTCAAGTATTTTAAGATTTTCATCCGTGAAAAATGAAAACTTACAAATAGGGAACTAGAATTATCTTTAGAACTAGAAAAATATAATAATTTAAATGTTGATTTGTTGGATAACAGTATAGTCAAATCCCTTTAGATAAATTATTATCAATTTATTGTCATCGGCCTCGGTGGCTCAATGGTTGCCTGATCGCCTCTGATGCCCGAGGACGCAGGTTCGATCCCGGCCGAGGACGACGAAAATTTTTTAGGGGGGAACTCCTGAGATCACACACTTCCTTCGGAAGGGAAGTAGAGCCGTTGGTCCCGTGATCAATTTATTGTGACATTTCACAAGAATATCACAAAACGATGTTTAAAGATGATTAAATTAATGATGAAAAATAGGAAAGAAAATTCCGCAGCCCGGGATCGAACCAGGAACCTTTGGCTCGGACCGCCAACGCGCTAACCAATTGCGCCACTGCGAACTAGGTAACTGCTCAAACCAAGCCCTAAGGTCATGCAAATAGCGGTTCGCTTTCATGGCCGCAGTGGCGCAATTGGTTAGCGCGTTGGCGGTCCGAGCCAAAGATTCCTGGTTCGATCCCGGGCTGCGGAATTTTCTTTCTTATTTTTCATCATTATTTCGAACAGCTGAGGTCGGCGTACCATGAAAACCCTCACAGATCAACTAATGATTTATGATTAAATTAAACTGCATACAATTTAAGCAATGATTGGGAGAACTTACTACATAATATAATAATTGCTTGTAATCATTGTTTGATGATAACGATTAAAATTAATTATTTATTAAAGTTTAAAATGTTGAGGTGCAAAATCAAATAAAGAAATCAATTGAATAGAAATTATTTCAGTGATTTTTATTACCAACCCTATATTATGAATCAGAAATCTCCCCATTACCTGTCCTTTGCGCCATCTGGCGAGCAAAGAAAAAATAGGACCAAACTTTGCTCGAGGCCAGCGAGATAACAAGGCCTGGAAGCGAAAAAGTCATCTGACCATCGGGGGTCTAGCAACAATCCAACCTTCATTGTTTCCAACAAACGGAAAAACATTGATTGTTAACATCCAAGATGGAGACAATGAAGGTTGGATTGTTGCTAGACCCCCTATGGTCGGGTGACTTTCTCGCTTCCAGGCCTTGTTATCTCGTCGGCCTCGACTCAACGCCACCTAAAAAACAAAGCCTTGTCATGCGTCATCACACCTAGGCTGACAATTCAACTTTCATTGTTTACAACAAACGAAAAATCACCTGTTGTAATCAGCGTTTTTTCGTTTGTTGTAAACAATGAAAGTTGGATTGTCAGCCCTGGTTTGATGACGCAGTCCACTGGCAGTGAGAAGGCTTTGTTTTTTAGGTGGCGTTGCTCGACTTTGCTATAGTGACGTCGATGCAAAGGTGGATTATCACAGATGAAAAGAAATTATTATTGTATTACCAAGATTTCTTATTGATGGTCTCTGATTAACACGAGCATAGTATTAGAGGGGAGCTAATACTATGACACGAGCAACGGCGAGCTAATACAAACATGTGTGCTTCACATGAGTGATCACGTGACAAATCAAGAATTTTTCGTTTATTGAAAACATTTTTTTTATTTTTGAATACAAATTTATGTGTTTTAACATTATATAAGAATTAATACATAAACTGCGTTATTATTTTATTTATTATTTTCAAAATTGTGTCCTCACTAGCGCTACGAAACCAGATTTGAAAAATGACTTAGTGATTTCCAATCACGTGGTAGAGTTTGCCATCTGTTTCTCTTCATCTGTGTAGATAAAGGCCTGAGTGCTGTTTTCAAAATGGCGGCGCTCGCAGGCGGACTGTCTGTGGATCGGGGTATCCCTATACACAAAGAAATACCAACTTCCCCCGTTAGTTGAGACCGTTCCCCCTTTTCAACGATGATTTGCTGTATAACCATGATTCCATTGCCTTAGATCAGTGGTGGGCAAATTTTTTATTTCACAAATTTGCTTTAATCTTCTAACGAAATCTAAGTTTTTGAACTTGTTATTTAAATGGCTTTATGTTTCAATCCAAACAATGGCAACATACGTGCAAATAAATATAGTTTCATTTTTTTCAAAATAGAGCCATCTATGGAGGAAGAGAAAAAGCATCCTTTCTATAAAAAATTTCAAAACCATATATGATGGTTTTAGAAATCTGCAAAAATAAGTTCTTCTAATAGATTAATTATTTTGGTTAGATTTTGTAAGAAAATTAAAGCAAATTTATGAAATAATTCTTTTATTTCAGCTTATTTCACACAGACAGTCTGCCTGCGAGCGCCGCCATTTTGAAAACAGCACTCAGGCCTTTATCTAGTGGGCCGTGTTCTAACTTGTATAGAAAAAGCCTTGTATGAAGTAACTAATCAGTTCTATAACTGTACATGCAATCTACATTTTATCCTCAAAACTCTTAAGTAAAATACACTCATTACACTACCTTTTAATACGATAACACGCTTTATTCGTTTTTTCCCCTTGATCTCGTCTTCGTGAAAGCTATTTCTATATAAATGCATTCTTTTAATACGAAATATTTTACTCTCAAATCCCAAATAATACGATACAAAAATTAAAAAATTCATTCCAAGAAAGTTAAATTATTTGAGATGTTTATTGGGAAAAAAGTTTTCATAGTCACGCGAATTCTGATTTGTTCCATTGAGCATAGTTTTTATATAATACTGTATTTCAATTCAATTTCCAACTATTATACACGGTCATGTAGACAGATTTCGACAACAGAGTTAATTACCCCGAAATATATAAGTAAATAAATAAATAAATAAATAAATTTGGGAAGATTATACGTAATATACAGGGTGTCCAAAAAAGTTGGTAACATGGCAGATATCTTAAAGCTGCCAGGGAAGGCGTGATATAATGAGTGTTGTTTATAGGTAATAGGGGGGTGGGGAATTCATTGCCGCGCTCAAATTTGACCTTGACCCCCAAATTTAAGGTCATCTATTTCCTAACTCGAAAATTATTAAAGATAGAGAAAAATTTCCGATTGCTACCCTGTAGAGCAACACCACATCAGTCTAAAAATATTTTTTAATCACACCTTTCCCCTTTTTGAGAAAGATTTTGAGAAAATGGGTGAGAAAGAGTCACTCAAGGTCACTTAATGAGCCTTCCCAACGATGTGCTTCACTGCAAATCAAATGTGTTAGAAATCTCAGCCAACCTGGCCAGCCCTAGCTGACCTTGAGTGGCTCTTTCTCGCCCATTTTCTTAAAATCTTTCATGGGGAAGGGTGTGATTAAAAATTGTTTTTAGACTACAGGGTTGCAATCGGAAATTTTTGAAAGTTTATTTCAGCATAATTCAGTATTGTAGAATTTATTCATTTATTAATCTTTTTTTTAATTTTTGAAATTGATTTTATACTAAGAAGTAAAAGTTGATGGTCACAATAATCTAAAAATAGTTGATGAATTACGCTTTCCTCTTAAATACAGCCAAAACAAATGTAGCTGTGGGTTTAGCCGAAGCAAGGTAAGTGGGTCCAAAATGGCCGCCAATACCAGCAGACGCTCAAGTTGTCGTTACTTTCCCTATCCAGAGCTTTAGCACAGATTACTTAATACACAGATGGGACAATCAATGTTAAAGCAGTAGAAACAGCATTGCTCATTGTTTTGACGTCATCGATTGTTGCAAAGTCCCTCTGTACCGCTGGGTGCGCTGTTTCGAAGCATTGTTTTTCACTTTATTTTCATGTTTAATGAAGAATACTGTATGAAAATTTCAAACGGATATGCTATTTATTTTTTTATGTGATGGAAACTGCATGATTCATAGTTTTTTCTTAAATAATAAAATTTAGTATAGTCACAGATTGCAGCGCACCTGGCGATACAGTGGGACATAAGGACCCGTTTCTATTTTCTCCATAAGGACGTCATCATTTGTCCCATCTGTGTAATAAGTAATCTGTGGCTTTAGTGTCAACAAATGGAAAGCGCCACCTGTCGGCAACATTTGTAACCAATTTGTAACTAATTTTGAAATGTCCGTATCAGATTTTTACGGCTTTCGAAATAAACATACCACGGCACCGTAATTTCCACTGAAGTAGGCTGAGTTTGAGGGACTCCATGTGAATTCGTTCCACACCTGCTGACACACTTTCCATAGCCCATCAACGATTCTTGGTCGGCGACTTCCGAGCCGTCGTTTCAGGAGACCAAAACCACAGAAATCCATCGGTGATGCGTCAGGAGATTTTACAGGCACATGAGAGAAGGGAATAACTCGCATGCCCGTCTCCTGTTCCATCTTCCTGTAGTAAGCTACAGAAGACTTGGCAGTGTGGCTTGATGCCTTGTCCATGTGCATCCAAACTTTTGATTGCTCACCAGGGTACAGACGTGGGATATCCTGCCGATATTTGTGGTCCATTACATTACTCTGGAAGTAAGCTGCACTAATTTTACAGTTTCCAGGAACTCGACGAATCGTGAGCAGTCCACGTGAGCAATATCCGGCAACCACCAAGAAGCCCTTTGAAAACTTTTCCTTGCACCTTCGGACAAAATCGGACCTGGCCTTGCCCCTTCTTTCGCGATAGTAAATTGCCCTGGGTTTGTTGGTGTCATCGAGGTACACCCAAGCTTCATCCAAGGAGACAACCTGCAAGATGGTTTTCATACAGTTTTCTGGCGTTGGTGAATCGTTCCTGCACGTGCCTGGCCGACAGTCTGTGACCGCGCGCTTTATGACGTCGCTCCAGCCCAAGATTGTCATGAATTATTCTGGAGACTGTTGCCTGTGAATATTTTCCTTTGGGCTAGACTTCTCTGTGTGTGTGGGATTTTCTTTCAGCACTTCAGACCGGATTTCTCGCACCACCTGAGCTGGGTGTGTTGGCTGGGGTTTGTTTCTGGTCTGCTTCTCTGCTCGTCCACGTTCATTAGATGGTCGCAATTTGTTCTTTTTGATTATTCGACTCACAGTAGCTTTGGATACCACAATACCATTTCGTTTGCATAATTCCACAATGCACGAAAGACCGAAGTTAGCGTCGGAAAGGCCAAACATATACCTTTTCCAAAAAGCTGTGATTTTGAAAGCCATGATTCAGCACGAAATGTCCCAAATAATAGCAACAAGTGTATACAAAGCTAATCCCCATGAATTAGCGGTCATACGCGGCATTTAAAAATCGACTCATTTTATCTGAATCAACCCTCCGTATGTTACTCATCTGAAGCTACTATAGATGCTTGCAAAATAAGAGAGTGCGACATTGTGTTTCTTACAAAATAAATCGCGAAAACGAAAAAATTTCAGCATACATAGCCATACAAAGACTCTATTGTTAAAGCGGTTAGACTATGTGGGGTTCCCTTGTTAGTATTAAGTTAGACTTGGACTAAATCACACCAAACAAAAGAAAGCAATCTCCTCTTTTTCCAATACGCCATCCCTGCTTCAAATAAGCTTAGTGTTTACTGAAACTTTCAAATCCTATGATCCAAGGCACGTTCTTTGGTCCTCCACTCTTCCATACTCTCCGTCTATTCGCAGCATGCAATCATTTAATGAGCTATGGATTAAACTTTAATCAGTAGTCCATTGCTCATTGTTTCCACGTGAAAGTAAGCTTACGGGATATATTTATTCCAAACATATTTCTCTTTACTCACTCGGAACACGATGCCATCTAGATGCACTTTTGACATATTTTCATCTCCGCTACATTCAGATGCTCATTTGCCTTTCATGTTTACGTTGGTAGCAAGACACTTCCATGCTTTCGTAAAGATTTTGCAGATATCTAAATCTTTGTGTCTCCAAATAAAAAAATAAATAATATAAAATTGTGCTGAAAATATTTTTAAGAGGACTTTGGATATTGTAGCAGATTATTTTGCCGAAAAATTGAATCATAAAATAGGCGTCGTACTTTTATTTTTAATACAAACATAGCTTTGCGATTTTCTGTTTCTCTCTCTCTCTCTCTCTCTCTCTCTCTCTCTCTCCCAGTATGTCTCTCTTTCTCCCTTCCTCATAATTCCCAGGGCGATCGTAAATCAGACGCGGCGTCTGTGTTTGTTCAGTACAAACGGTGGCGGTGCATGATAGCTAATCAATACGTGATCTGAACGCTATATTGATTTTTTTTTTACATTCAACTTTTACTTTATCTTGTGAAAAATTCAGTTGAAAGCTACTAAAATATTCACTTGAAAAAAAATCCTTAGGATGTTATTTGTTCCTTTCGTTTTTGGGATGACTGTTCAAATTTTAACGATACTTAGAAATCAGATTCTTTGTTTACAAAAAAAATGTAATATTTCTTTTCTAAATAAATCCTTAATTTTGAAAAAAATAATCCATAAAATTATAAAAGATTCAAAACTTGAAAAAAATATAAAACTGAAGCAACCTCTTATTATTTAATGATATTATATTTAAGATTATTTCTGACAAACAATTTGCGTTTACAAAAAAAATAAAAATGCAAAAATTTGTCTCACAAAAATCATTCATGAATTGTACATTGCCGATGATAATGATAACTATCTTAGTTCCGTTGATATTTTGAGAGTATTTGATAGTGTAGATAGAAACCTTCTTAATGAGCTTTATACAATGAAAATATGTGGTGCCACTGGGAAGCGACATCCTCGAGTGGTGGAAGATACAAAGCAGAGTTTGATGCAGTATTACTATGCCGAAAACATGTAATACTTGTCGCAGCCCTTCGGAAAACTGGATCCTAAGCTTCCTGCAATTGAAGAGGAATAACGCCAAACAATCCATGAGCAGTTAGTGGCCGTTTATGGTGACAATGCCCCATCGTACCAGACAGTCGCTTGTGGCGTCGACGTTTTCAGTGTGGCCAGACAAGCGTGAAGACGAACCTCGAAGCCCCTCTTTCTGTGCAAGCAACAAATTGCGAAGGAAAGGCCAGACATACAGCACGTGAGACCTATAACGGATATTTTTTCGTAACAGATTTTTCTCATTTTTTTTTGGTCTGGCGTTGACAGGAAGGACATACCCACACTGGCCAATGAATTAGAAACCCGTGATGAATTACTGTATTGATATGTAAAGCGGGGTCACAGGTCAGAAACCATTGTGATATGTAAATGAATGCAATCATGTGAGGTACATGCTCATTCCAACCTGCAGGTACAGGGTTCTAAAAAGGAGTTATTGTACAACTGATCGGTATCTCAAAACGTCAGGTCTCCAAGGTGTTCAATACGTGGAAACGGAATCCACAAGAGTCGCCGTAACGGCAGAATTGTGGATCAAAAACAATCAACACAGACAGGGACCGACGTCGTCAGAGACGGATTGTGCGGCAAAACCGAAGGTCTACTGTGGAGCAACTGACAGCAGACTTCAATGAAGGATCATCGCAACCCATCTCCTCCAAAACAATGCGACGAGATTTGAAGCGAATAGGGATGGGAAGTCGCATGCCAGTGAGGAAGCCCCTGGTGTCAGCAACAAAGCGGAAAGTTCGCCTGCAGTGGTGTAAAGAACGGTATGGCTGGATAGTAGACGATTGGAAAAAGTGATGTGGTCGGACGAGTCACATTACACATTGTTTTGCAGCGATGGCCGGCAGAGAATTTGGCGGCAGCCCCGTGAAATGATGTACCCCTCATTCATACACAGTTCAAGCTACAGGAGGATGTATCATGGTATGGGCCATGTTTTGTTGGTATGGCAACGGTCCCCTGATATTCCTTGACAGCCGGGTGAAAGCCAAATTGTTGCAGAACATTGTTGCAGATCAAGTCCATCCTGCATTTGTACCCAAATGGTGACGGGTTCTTCATGAACGACAATGCTCCTGTCCATCGAGCAAGAATTGTTCAGGAGTGGTTTTCTGAACATGACACCGAGTTGCAACATCTGCCATGGCCAGCGCAAAGTCCGGATTTGAATCCAATCGAGAATGTTTGGGACATGTTGGAAAGAGACATTCGTCGAAGGCATCTACTCTCAGGACCTAAAGGTCTCCCTGACGAATGCATGGTCTGCGATTTCCTTACCTGCATTGCAACACCTTGTAGAGTACATGCCAAACCGCGTATGTTCTGTAATTATAGCCAAAGGAGGGTCAATACTATATTGAACGAAAGTTTCTAATTCATTGGCCGGATTGTGTAGAAATTATGCTTTCAGCTTTTAATGTGAAGTTATTAAACTATAATTTTGAGTTATTTGGCTGTATCCATTATTTAAGAAGTAAATTGTTAAGATTTGAATAGTTGCTATAGCTAGCGAACATTTCATCTTTAATCTTGGATTAATATCTGCGCAGTCATGTCATGAGCCATTGTGAAGGTTCTTGCTTCCACAAGCTTTTAGAAGGAACTAGGACCAAAAAGGGCTTCAGAATGGAATGGATTCTTATATGAACTGGAGGCAGCCATTTTTCTCGTCCCTCCTTATGATGTTGGTGGATAGCCAGAAGAGCTATGAAAAAGTAAATTACCTGATGAGAGGTTTTCTCAGAGGGTCGTCCGTGTTTTAGATTATTCTGCTTTGTGAATTTATCGTATCTCCAGCGTCGGCAACGAAGTAGTGTTAGCCGGAGTTTGTAATTACCTACCAGAAATTTAAGCCCAAGAACGTTAGATTCAACGAAAAGATGAGTTGGCCTTTTATAAGATAAACATCTTCGTTTTGAAAGGGATGTCTTTGTTATTAATGTTTTGTTATATCGTATTTCCGAGATAAACCTTTTGAGGGTTCCAAAGTTCGACAAACTCACCGTTCCAAATGGACCGTCGCCGTTCGTACCCAAAGAGAGGCTCTCGAGTTTACCTTGGACGCTTTCATTGCCTAAACATCCGCAACGCAGAGGTGAGTCTTATTGGTCAGCGACTACGAGAAGACAGGCAGTAATTCCATCGGGTTCACGGGTCCCACCTTTTACTAACCAGTGCGCCCCCCCCTTTTTTTTTTCTTCTTTTCCTCTCTTGTTCCTTCCCCGTAACCTTAGCCGCTATGCGACGCGTTCAACTTCTGCCGTACCGCTTCGTCCAGCGACAGACGTCGAGCGAAGATATAGAAGTTCTCTTAATTCTTTTCCCAACCAGCAAAAACTAGAATTTGAAGTTAAGTTTGGACATTAAAATAAACCTCTCCTTTCCGATAAGCAACGCTCAAGGATTATACGAGAAAAGTATCCGACCTAATTTTTTTTTGCGAAAACCTGATGAGCCGAGCTTGAACCTTTGTGCGTATGCGTGAATTTTTTCCCGCCTCTCAATAGCGTCAGTTGCTGGCAATCAGCATTAGAGGAAGGTAGTGTGTTGTGCTCTCGTCGGTTTTTGATTTGAAGGAAAATGACGGAACGACTGGAGCAGCGTTACTGCATCAAATTTTGCCAGAAACTGGGCGACAGCCAGGTAGAAACCATTAGTCGTCACAGTGGAAGCATTCCTCGTCACCACGACCAAAGAAGGCCCGCCAAGTGCGCAGCAATGTGAAAGTGATGCTGACTGCTTTCTCTGACTCTCGCGGTGTGGTACACCACGAGTACGCACCACAGGGTCAAACAATCACCAAAGAGTACTACATGAATGTCCTCCGTCGCCTACGTAATGCAGTGCGGCGCAAGAGACCGCAGTTGTGGTCAACAGGCAATTGGCACCTCAAAAACCAAACTTGATTCAGACTTTTTTGGCGAAAAGCCAGAATACCGTGGTACAACAGGCTCCTTACTCTCCTGGCCTAGCTTCCTTCGACTTTTGGCTGTTCCCCAAACTCAAGAGGCCATTGAAAGGAACGCGATTTCAGACAAGAGAGGACATTATGGCTAAACTCTATTCCTAAAGACGCTTTCCAGGAATGCTTCCTACAATGGCAGCACCGCTGGGAGCAGTGTGTGGAGTTCCAAGGAGACTACTTTCACGGTGATTAGGTTTCCAATGCTCCAGGTGTGTAAGGTCGGATACTTTTCTCACAGGCCTCGTAGTTGGGAGCGAGATTAATCTCTGGAGTTTAATTGTCATTTGGGATTTAGTTAATTAATGACTAGAGTGTAGCGTAGATTAAAAGTTTGAAGTCTCTTACCAATTTAAATAGTTACAGATCATGTGCGTTGCGGCGGATCCGCCGTATTCACCCGACCTGGACCCAAGAGATTTCTTCCTCTTCCCTCGCTTGAAGAACTCCCTCCGTGGACGGCATTTCCAAGACGACGACGAGGTCATCTTCGAGGTGGTGCAGTTCCTCAATACCCAAAAAGAGGACTTCTACAAAAGTGGGATCTAGCAGGTCGTCCGTCGTTGGCAAAAGTGTGTGGCCCTAGGTGTATTTGTGGACAAGGACTGGCGCTACCTTCGTGCAGTGTCACCTCATCTCTCAGTCTTCCGGCTGATTGTAATAAGTTTATGACCGCCCCTCGTAGATATGGTATTCGTTCCAAAGGATTAAATTGGGTCAGAATTTTTTTTTAACAAAAGGCCCACATATACTACGGGGTGACCAGAAAAAATTGATAACATTGCACTCGTTCCAGAAAAAACTCGTTTGGGTCATTTTTTGCAAAATGTTATCAGCTTTTTCTGGTCACCCTCTATTTCCTAGTAAGGGTGATCCACAAGGATCCGTTTTGGGACCATTATTGTTTACCCTATTTATTAATGGTTTATTAATTATCATAAATGTATACTGTTGATCTTTGAGTTGCTAAATGTAATCCCTGCCAGTGAGTATTGTATAGCATAGGCTTACTGTACAGGGTGTTCCAAAATGATCTTTACAACTTGGATTACGTATATTTAAAATATCGGGATAGGTAGAAAAGTGCGGTTTGCGCCATAATGTTCACACCCATCTAAAAGTTTTTTTTTAATTGTGTGCGACAGTCCAAAGGTAAACGTGTTGTGTGGTCTGCTTGATGACTGTGTGATGAGACCGTTTTTCTTTATAGAGGCGTCAGTAACCTCGACTGTTTATCTGGACATGTTGGAACAGTTGGCATTTCCACAGGTCGAAGAACTCCAACCTGACATCATGCTGCAACAATATCGTGCCCCTCCTCACTGGGCCTTGATCGTTTAGGAAGGCTTTGGACGACACATTTCCAGATCGCCGGATAGGCAGAGAAGGACCAGTCTCCAGACATAACCACATTAGATTTTTTCTTTGGGGCTTTGTGAAGGGTACTGTCTACCATACCCCGGTGCGGGAATTGCAGGAACTGCGAGCGCGCTTCACAGCAGCAATTGCAAACGTTAATGAGGACATGCTGGGCCGGACATGCAGGGCCGTAGCCAGAAATTTTTTTCGGGGGGGGGGGGGGGGGGGGGGGGGGGGCCCCAACCCCCCGCGGGGCGGGGGGGCCCCCCCCAGGTAACAGAAATAGTTGACATGGTACGGCCCTGCGGACATGGGAGAAACTGGAATATCGCTTAGATATCCTGCGTGCTGCAGATAGCGCGCACATTGAACTGTTAAACGGCTACTGAAATTTTAGGTGTGTGTGTGAACATTCTACCTGTCCCCATTTCTGAAATATACGGGTTCAAAGTTGTAAAGATCATTATTGAACACCTGTATATTGAATCAACTATTAATTTGGTCTAATATTATTTGTTTAAATATTAATATATACATGTAGAAATCTTTTATAAAGGTTTTTAGGTGACTTCCCTGATGTGGGCGGAAAGCCTTCAAAATGTGTTAATTCGTGTAAGATATTGGGATTATGTATCTCAAATTGCTTAAAATGGACTTATCCTGTGAACTGTTTTAAAGCCTATTTCTCGAGCCACCTTTTTGTTACGAGTGTTGAAAAAATATGTTAACCGTGACGTATTGCTTCGTGTTTATTTTGAAGAAGATAGATCACTTTTTCAATTTTTTAAATACAACATTCGAGAAAATTAGTTTTTGATTAAAAGTGATGGTTAAAAAGTGCGGATAAAAGGGTTAAAAATAGATGAATTCAGGGCATCCGTTGTTTTCCTTGCCCGTCCTCGGGGGAAATTAATTTTTTGTTGTAAATATATTGATCATTTTTATACTGAACATATTTTTGAATTTTCTTAAGGCTTTCACTGTTCAGTGCTTTTCATTAATAAATAAATAAAGAAACAAGTGAGGCAACCTATATGCCCAGGACCGATAGGATTATAAGGAATTCGAGGATGAAAAGGAAATCATTTGTTTTCTAAAGAAGCCTTTCGTTGTTAAGATTATATGAAGTTGCTAAGGCAAGGCGTACTTCTAACGTATATGTGTATTTTAAAAAGAGTAAAAGTACCTCAAAGGTTAAATGGTTTGGTTTATTGGTTTTTTAGAATTTTTGGCGTCGACTACTAAGGTCATTTTGCGCCTTTTACACAAGTTATATCTGTACGCAGCCCGGGACAAACACAAACATCCATGCCCACGGCAGGATTCGAACCCACGACCAGGCGGACTCGAGAACTAGAAAGCCTACGCCCTAGCCCTCTCGGCCACCTGGCCGGCTAAAGGTTAAATGGAGAGAGTAGTCCTTAGAATTCAACATACAGGGTGTTTCTGAATTGAGTACAGATTTTTTGGGAGATGATAGAAGAGGTCCTTAGAAGTATTTTTTGTCGTATGAACATGGGGTCCCCGCAGCTCCGTTTACTTACAATACTGCACTGAACAATCAAATGACACCGGGACGCAGTGTGCGTTGGTAGGCCTAGATTATTTTATTTTTAACAATTAACACAAGCAATCTACTGTATGACTTTTACAGTAGTTGTTCGAAATGACCGCCATTTGCTTCATAGCACAATTCGCAACGCCTTATGATGGATTGATATACGCGTGAAAACAGTCGATTTGCACGGTCGCTAATGTCATCTGCTGCCGCGACAACACGAGCCGCCAATTTTTCTTCGGTATCTACTGGTTCGGAGTGCACCATTGATTTTATGCTTCCCCATAAAAAAAATCCATCGGTGTGAGATCTGGCGATCTCGGTGGCCAAGCAACTGGTCCGCCACGACCAATCCAACGACCAGGATATGCCTCATTTAGGTAATCTCTAACTGCTCTTGTGTTATTACAGTTATTACAGTAGATTGCTTGTGTTAATCGTTAAAAATAAAATAATCTAGGCCTACCAACGCACACTGCGTCCCGGTGTCATTTGATTGTTCAATGCAGTATTGTAAGTAAACGGAGCTGCGGGGACCCCATGTTCATATGACAAAAAATACTTCTAAGGACCTCTTCTATCATCTCCCAAAAAATCTGTACTCAATTCAAAAACACCCTGTATATATTCGAACATATAAAAGTCCTTTAATTTGCAAGCATTCCTATTTAATGAAATGAGGGTCAATTGTTGAGGCGTTCTGTGTAAGGATGTCACGACTTTCCCGCAAGCCTCTGTGTGTGTGACAGCAGAGTAAGAGGGAATGCGATTGTACAATAAACTATTTTTAATATTGTAACTAAAAGTACATTACACAGAATGATGTAAGGCTGATTGATAGTAATATAGTTAACTTTAAATAAAAGTCTTTCACATTGCTAAAGACACTACACCGATGTTCGTGGCTTCCAGGGATGCTACGTCATAGGCCACCGTATCGCTTGGAATCACCTCGTGCTTCTCTACTACTGAACCAAGAAGGGTCCTATGCCCACCATGAGGACGGTGGGGGCTGCTGCCTATGAGGAAGTCACAAAGAAGCAGTTTAACACGATGGTGTTTGCGAGATTCAGGGATGGCGGTAGCGGTGTCTAAAGGTCGACAATACTACTTACCACTTTAATCTACTTACCACGTTAGTCCTATCGAAATTAGGGCGTCGCTTGTGGGACGAGCACATTCGGCAACTCTACAGACTTGGGCTCTGTGGGCGGGGCTTCACCTATGACGTGTCATTTTCACAGAAATAGCTTAAATAACGCCGACGTTCAAAACGGTTGCCTAATAACTGATCACTAGGAAAATAAAAGCTTTCAGAGAATCTTAGTCGGAAAAACACTGATATGTTTCTTAAATAAATACAAAAATACGATTTGATATTAGATCTCAATTCATACTAATATATATTGGTTCTAAGTTTGGTCTAAGTTAACATAATTGATAGCACAGCATTACTTCCAGCATTTTCGTAAAACTTCTTTACACTAAACACACGCTATTCCAACGTTAGTGCTTCCATTCTGAAATGTAATGAGAGACATCAGTGAGTGAGCTACAGAATGTTCAGAACTGCAATAGAATATTATCACGAGAAAATCATTAAACCACAGGAGACAAAAACTCTCTAATACCTTTTTTGCGCCACCTAGTATTTATCAGATACAAAAAGAATTTTGAAAATCGGTTACCAAATATTACAGCCATGAAGGCATTACTATTCGATCAACCCTCGTACATGCTAAATCGTAGCATTGAAAAGTTTTTAATGGTACCGTTAACCAGTTTTGACTAGCAATAGTTTTACGTCATATTCATTCCTGACACGTCATTGCAAGTTGTTTGATATATTACATGTCTTATTTTGGCATTGAAGATTTTCAATTGTACCATTTTGGTACCACTTCAACAAGTACCATTGAACTAGTTTTGACTAGGATTATTTACGTCATATTCATTCATGACACTTCATTACAAGTGGCTTGATATATTACATGCCATTTCTTAACATTGAAAGCTTCCAATGGTATCATAAGGGTACCATTTCAACACGTGTCTTCACTTAATTTACAAGCCTTCTTTCTGTCTTAGCTATCAAATGACAAACAGAGAAAAGCACAACAACATTTATACATGGTATTGTATAGTGATAAACATGATCCCTTCTGTTATTTGTGACCTTCTGAACTGGAAATAGTTTACCAATTATTATATGCTTTGTAAAACATACGAGGCCTGTGAGAAAAGTATCCGACCTAATTTTTTTTTTTGCGAAAACCTGATGGATTTGGATCGCGCGCGCTTGCATGAGCCGACCTTGAACCTTTGTGCGTATGCGTGAATTTTTTCCCGCCTCTCAATAGCGTCAGTTGCTGGCAATCAGCATTAGAGGGAGGTAGTGTGTTGTGCTCTCGTCGGTTTTTGATTTGAAGGAAAATGAGGGAACGACTGGAGCAGCGTTACTGCATCAAATTTTGCCAGAAACTGGGCGACAGCCAGGTGGAAACCATCAGTCGTCACAGTGGAAGCATTCCTCGTCACCACGACCAAAGAAGGCCCGCCAAGTGCGCAGCAATGTGAAAGTGATGCTGACTGCTTTCTTTGACTCTCGCGGTGTGGTACACCACGAGTACGCACCACAGGGGCAAACAATCACCAAAGAGTACTACAGGGATGTCCTCCGTCGCCTACGTAATGCAGCGCGGCGCAAGAGACCGCAGTTGTGGTCAACAGGCAATTGGCGCCTCTAAAACCAAACTTGATTCAGACTTTTTTGGCGAAAAACCAGACTCCCGTGGTACAACAGGCTCCTCACTCTCCTGACCGGGCCCCCTGCGACTTTTGGCTGTTCCCCAAACTCAAGAGGCCATTGAAAGGAACGCGATTTCAGACAAGAGAGGACATTATGGCTGCAACGACAGCCGAGCTAAACTCCATTCCGAAAAACGCTTTCCAGGAATGCTTCCAACAATGGCGGCAGGGAGCAGTGTGTGGAGTCCCAAGGAGACTACTTTGACGGTGATTAGGTTTCCAATGCTCCAGGTGTGTAATTTTTTTCCCGGCCGAAGGTCGGATACTTTTCTCACAGGCCTCGTATATTGGTTTCGCTCCGTTTGTGTGTGTGTGTGTGTGTGTGTGTGTGTGTGTGTGTGTGTGTGTGTGT
>JAHWFO010105184.1:734869-750113 GCA_023313115.1 Rhysida immarginata
TGTGTGTGTGTGTGTGTGTGTGTGTGTGTGTGTGTGTGTGTGTGTGTCTGTCTGTCTGTCTGTATGTCCGACGATTACTCGAGAATGCTCTAACTTTTTCCAATTCTGCTTTCGCTCTTCGATAGAGACCATTCCTGAGCTCACTGGATTAGTTTGTGATTGAAATCGGTCTAACGGTCATGTGACTATTAAGAACCCAAACCCCCCCATTAAATTTTTTTATTGGCAATATAAGGCATGTAATATGTCATTCGAACGGGAATGGCGAGCACAAGACGAATATGACATTCTTTTCGATTTTCGAAATGCTATATCCGAGAAAATGACTCCCAAAACGTACTTCAATGATCCCTTATACGAGCTTTAGCTAAAGCTATATATAAGAATACCTTAATCGGTACCTTTATGTGTCCGGCCGGCCATCGTTTGAACGATAACGTGAAAATGGAAGAACTTAACTGCGATATATCAACTTTTGACGATCTCTCGTGGATCCCTTCAAGCACGTGCACTAATGTTAAGAATATGAACCTAGGGCATGTAATATATCAATCGATTCGTACTGACGAGTCATAAGTGAATAGAGTTATACAATATTACTTTTTTTTATCACTTAAACATTGTTGATGGCAGCTTGGAGCACGTGCGCGTTATGACATTTCTTTTTAAAATTCAGTGCTGCCAGGCCTATTGTTAAATGTGGGTAATTAATGTTAGGACGAATGTTAAAAATGGCTCATTAATGTTAGGCCTGTAGGTAATAATGGCTAATTATTGTTAACCCTATAGTTAAAAATGACTAAATGCTAGGCCTATTGTTAAAAAGGCTAAATAATGTTAGGCCTATAGTTAAAAATGACTAAATAATGTTAGGCATATTGTCAAAAATGGCTAATTAAGTTAGGCCTATATTTAAGGGGCAGCCTTAGCCCAGTTGTCTCGCCTTGCTTAATGCAATGGTGGAGTTAAGCAACCTTGGGCGCGGTTAATCACAGTTTGGGTGACCACCTGGAAACGTCCATCGCCCTCCGTGCTTCGGAGGGCACGTTAAGCCGTCGGTCCCGGCTGCTACTGTTTCCTGTAGCAGTCGTTACTGGGGATAGTACAATAGACTCAGAGAGTCACAGTGCTCAGGTTTCCTCTTAACCACTTTGGTTTTATGGTAACCACCCATTAGACTACGTTCGCACTACGAAACTAGTTCTATTTGTAACTAGTTTCTTTTCTGGTTCCAGGTGAACCAGTTCTAATTGAACACTAGTTTTATCATCCTCCTGTTCGCACTGGAAATCCTGTTTAGAGGTGGAAATCCAGTTCTAGACACAACAAATAAAGCGTGCCCTGCAATGATTAATGCTTCTTCGTCGTTATTTAAAGATGGCGCTTTTGTTTTCCAAATTTAGTTTCGCCATCTTTCCACTTTTCTTGATTTGTATGAGATTGAGAACACTGTTGTTCGGTAGCCATTGTGTATTTTTAATCCGTGATCGTATCGTTATTCGTGAAGACTTATGGGAAAACTACCCAGAAGTCTTTGCATGAACAAGCACTCTCCAGCCCCAGAGCCGAAAGAACTAGTTCTTCTTACACCCAGTTTTGTTCGCACTTCACTGATAAAACTAGTATCTCTGATAGAACTAGTATCTCTGATAGAACTAGTTTCTTTTGGCTAGTGCGAACGAGCCTTTACAGTTCATTCATTCATTCATAGGCCTATATTTAAAATTGGCTAATTAAGTTAGACCTACATTTAAAATTGGCTAAATAATGCTAGGCCTATTCTTAAAACTGGCTAATTAAAGTTAGGCCTATATTTGAAAATGATATGAGTGTGGATAGAATCAAAGGAATTTCCATTGTTTATTTAAACCAACTGCAAGTAAAACTGAAATATTCAAATTTAAAATTACATGTGCGTCACAGGTAAAGTTCCTTGGAATGCTTACAAGATTTTTCCCGATAATGCTTTGCAACAATGATTTTTCTTTTCTAACGTTTATGGTAATTTTGATTAAGAAGGGATGAATGACTCTAGCAGTGAAAAGAACATAGGCGCAATAGTTAAAATATTTAGACGTGCGAGCATTTCATTTCTCATTTCGCGCGTGTTTGGAAAGATTCGTGCGAACGCTGCAATTGAATACGTAAGTGCAATTTTTCCCGTTGCTGTATATAAAATGTTATTGTAATATTAAATAATAAATTTTTATATTCTTCTTTTCAGCATATTTGAAAATCGTTTTACGAGTTATATTCTTGTTTCCACCAATGAACTTAGGTGTCGTTTTGCTTAAGTTGTCGAATAGTATAAACAGAAGTCGAAAATTCGGCAGCGTTCCAAGCTACAGCATCTATAGACAGACGGACGCACATTGCGATAACATAAGTACCTATCGGGTCTAATAATTTTTTTATTTCATGATAAAAAGAATTTTAAATTGGATTGAGAATTTTTTCCTATCTTTCTCTTCAAAATATTTTCAATGTCATAGGAGAAGTTTGAGAGGCTCCAAATGCAAATATATCATCTGAATTGTGTAATATATTTCTCTCTTCAGTATGCTGTTTCTAAAACCTGTACCTCATAAAACACATTATGAACTACGAACGACTATATAAAGTTTCGATTTTTAACGAGGACTCCCTTAAGCATTCAACTAGGCCAAAAGTGAGCACGAGTTCAATCGATTTTGCCATAAAAGTAAAACAAATTATTCATCGAGTAAAATATCGGAGTTCCTAATTTTTGTCAAAAACTTTCCGTCTCCTATTTTTCGATTCGTGCTTGCTTGCAGTGAAATACGATTCTGGATAAATTCAATTTCAAATAACGGTTTCGAGTCCAAATGAGAATGAACGAGTAGATTCGAGCCAGCTCTGGCACACTGGAATGGCTCATTAAACAGCAACAAAGCAACGATGAAATCATTTATGTACATTACCGACAAACACTGTGTGCTAATACTGCAGGTAGGCATTTTGGTATAATTATTCGCAACCTAAAATGATACAAATCGTCATTGCACGCCGCTCAATGGAAAGTTCTGTAACGCATCAAAACAAAGCGTAATAATTGGAACGACTTGCAATTCAAATGCCTATATGAATGACATGGCTCTCATTTAATTTTAATGCATCTTCACGAAGATGGCAATGAAGAGATGGAATAGAGATTCCACACAAAAAAAGCTAATGAGCAGTTTGAAACAACAGTGCGACTGAATGTCATAATATTCAAGGATCGGAACAATAAAATTATCTGAAATGAAGCGTCATAATTATATTTATGGCAATGCTATTAGAGGTTGCATTTTTAGCGAAAACTGCTTTGAAAAATGGGAACATAAGTTTGTCGTTTATGATCATGTGCTTAATAAAGTCTCTTGCTAGTAAATTTAATTGCTATAAACACAGAGCATTAATATACTCGATCAGTTAGCATATTGCTCTTATGACATAGAGGGAGTGCGATGTCAACTAGAAGTCATATTTAGACATTTGCTTTATGATAATGTTGCAGATGCGAAGTAATACTGTTACATGCGTGAGATTAAAACAGAAACCTGATCCGGTTTTGAAGTTGAAAACACTCAAGCAACCCAAATGCCCGGGACCGATAAGATTTTCTAGAATTTGAGAATGAATAGAAAAATTTCTTTAATTTGTAAGCATTCCTACGTAATGCTAAACGAAGTGAGTGTCGGTTATTTACTCGTTCTATGTAAGCGTTAATAATAAAATTCAAATCCGGACTTTGCGGGCCACGGCAGATATTGTAACTCGGTGTCATGTTCAGAAAACCACTCCTGAACAATTCTTGCTCGATGGACAGTAGCATTGTCGTCCATGAAGAACCTGTCATCATTTGGGTACAAATGCACCATTGCAGGATGGACTTGATCTGCAACAATGTTCAGGTAGTCTTTGGCTTTCACCCGACTGTCAAGGAATATCAGGGGACCCTTGCCATAACAACAAAACATGGCCCATATCATGACACCTCCTCCTGCAGCTTGATCTGTGTTCACAACACATGAGGGGTCTATCGCTTCATGGGGCTGCCGCCAAATTATCTGCCGGCCATCGGTGCCGAACAATATGTAACGTGACTCGTCCGACCACATCACTTTTTTCCAGTTGTCTACTGAACAGTCACACCGTTCTTTACACCACTGCAGGCGAACTTTCCGGTTTGTTGATGACACCAGGGGCTTCCTCACTGGCATGCGACTTCCCATCCCTGTTCGCTTCAACTCTCGGCGCATTGTTCTGGAGGAGGTGGGTTGCGATAATCCTTCATTGAAGTCTGCCGTCAGTTGCTCCACTGTAGACCTTCGGTTTTGCCGCACAATACGTCTCAGACGACGTCGGTCCCTGTCTGTGTTGATTGTTCTTGATCCACAATTTCGTTTCGACGACTCTTGTGGATTCCGTTTCCACGCATTGAACACCTTGGAGACCTGACCTTTTGAGATACCGTTAGTTGTACTGTCCTGGAAATCGTAGCTCCAGCTAGACGGGCTCCCATAATAACTCCTTTTTGGAACTCAGACAGGTCTGCTCTGTTTTCCCCATTTTGCTCAACTTAAGCAACTGCAGCTTGTTCCACCCTGTACCTGCAGCTTGGAATGAGCATGTACCTCACATGATTGCATTCATTTGCATATCACAATCGTTTCTGACCTTTGACCCCGCTTTACATATCAGTACAGTAATTCATCACGGTTCTACTTCATTGGCCAGTGTGTGTATTACATGCCATATCTTAACATTGAAAGTTTCCGATGGTACCATTACAACACTTACCATTGAACCAATTTTGATTGATGTTTACCATCAAAGAAGATCACCACGTGTCTCCACTTAACTCACAAGCCTTCTCTATGCCTTAACTATCGAATGGTGAAGAGAGATATTCGTTGATTAACACGTACATGGAATTTTAAGTGAAAAACGTGGTACCTTCTGTTAATTGTGACATTTTGAATCAGAAGTACTTGACCGATTTTTTTTCACCAACGAAATCAGGCTGTCGTTTTGCCTCGGTTGTCGAATGGAAGTCGAAAATTCGGAAGCGTTCGAACGGTACAGCGCCAACGGACAGATAGACAGACGGACGAATGGACGTACATTGTGAAAACATCGGTCCTATCGATCCTAATAATGAAGAAAAATACACGGAAACAATGCGGCGAAAGGTACATCAATCTGCAATGTATTCTGCCGAACAATTGCTGCCAACGACGGGGTAATTACAATTAAAACTTAATTTTTAATATTTATTAGGAACTCCGTTGGCCCTGCAACCTCTAAGCATCGACTCTGCATAGATTCTTGTAGCGTAAAGATTTTTATCGAGATCATTCCAGGCTTTTATTAACACGTCTTTTAAATTTTCTTTTGACTTTGGTCTGCGGTTTTTCATCTTTATTTCCATTATGGCCGAAACGTGTTCGATTGGATTTAAGCCAAGTGACTGAGGAGGCCAGTCAAACAATTTAATTTTTTTGGATTTTAGGAATTCTTTCACGGAATGGGTTGTATGTTTAGATCTGAGTCTTGCTGAAAGATAAAACAACTTCTCAGTCTGAATGGAGATTCTTAGCTAGAATTTCTCTGTATTTATGTTGATCCATGATGTCATCGATAAATTCTTGATGTCCCACTCTGTAGCTGACATGCAGCCCCATACCATGACACTTTCTCCTCCATGCTTCACTGTTGACTTCAAACACTCCAGCTTCACCATGTGTTCATCTGAAGTTAAAGCAATCGGAGTGTTAAATTAGCTTTCATCTGACCATACAATTTTGTTCCAAAATTTTTTGTCCTTGTTTAGACACTCATTGGTGTGTTTATTATTAGGTTGAGATGGCCTGGGGTTAGTGTTTTATCGTGCAGTAATTTATTATCATAATGTTCATTCACTCGTTTTTTAGGGTTTTGGCATCATTAACGACGGTACAGATGTGTATAACGTGTATGTCACATGCCATAACTTTTGCAAGGATTGACCTAGAGGATTGAAATTTTGTACACACGTAGGCCCTATACAGAGGACGGTGCGAAAAATATAACTAATCCTATAGGGTGGCCCGAGGCCCCTCAGGGACCACTTGTATGAATTTCATGGTTCCATTTTTCTTTTGGACAATTCCTGAAATTTAGTAAATTTCTAGTGCAATTAAAAAAAAACAAAACCAATATACAAGAAAAATGATATAAGCCTCTAGGGCCCCGCCGGAGGTCCCTTGGCTTCAAATACAATTGAAGCTATACCATTTGAAGGGAACGACCTAGGAACCTGAAGTTTATAGTGTGGTACTAAAAAAATATAGCAAATATACCATAAATGTGATGTAGGCCTCTGAAGCCCCACCAGAAGACCCCGAGGCCTCAAATACAAATCAAGTTATAACTTTTGAACAGAAAGGTCTAGAAACCGGAAATTTTGTATATTTTTAGTGTGGTACTAAAAATATAGCCGATATAGAAGGAAGCTGATATAAGCCTCCAAGACCCCGCCAGGGGCCTCGAGGCACCAAATACAATTGAAGCTATAGGTTGAAGGGGACGACATGCTTTCTCGGATTGCCACTGGTGATGAGTCATGAGTGCACCATTATGAGCGTAAGACGAAGCGTGCCTCCATGCAGTGGAAACTTCCCTCGTCCCCAGCGCACAAGAAGTTTAAGGTGACAACATCGGCCGGAAAAGCCATGTTGACGGTGTTCTGGGATTGCCAAGGCGTACTGCTCACCGAATTCCAGCAACGTGGCCACACAGTTACATCTGCCTCGTACTGCACGATTCTGACGAAACTTCGTACCGCCATTCGCCGGAAGCGACCAGGCCTCCTCAATAAAGGGGTGATGCTGCTGCATGACAACGCCCGTCCTCATAGTGCCAATCAGACAACAGCGACGCTGAGGTCATTCAAGTGGGAGGTCCTCCAACATCCATCTTACAGCCCGGACCTTGTCCCGAGCGATTTCCACTTGTTTGGCCCTTTGAAACATCATCTTTCGGGAGAACGCTTTCCTGACGATGAGCCGGCCAGGTGGCCGAGAGGGCTAGGGCTTTCTAGTTCTCGTGTCCGCCTGGCCGTGGGTTCGAATCCCGCCGTGGACATGGATGTTTGTGTTTGTCCCGGGCTGCGTACGTATATAACTTGTGTAAAAGGCGCAAAATGACCTTAGTAGTCGACGCCTAACATTTCTAGAACGCCCCCCCCCCCCCGACGATGAAGCGGTTGAAAGAGCAGTGCGCGCGTTGTTCCAAGAGTAACCAAAAGAATTTTACTCCACAGGTTTCCAGGGACTTGTGAAACGGTGGGACAAGTGCTTAAATTTGTATGGAGATTATGTTGAAAAATAAATGTTGTTTGTATGTCATTATCTCCATTCACTTCTTTTCAATCACGATTCGTAACTTACTTATTAAATCGCCCTCGTACATTTACGAATGATGGGCAGCAGGACAGATAATTGGATGCTCGCTTCGGCGTGTCAGACTAATAACACCTGTGCTAATGACACCATTAACGTACCATTGAAAAATTTTAATTCTATTAATTTTATGGCATATGACAGAGTTCCTCGGGAGAAGCTCTGGCAAGTGTTGCAAGAGTATGGAGTGGATGGGTAATTACTGGTTGCTATCATGTCTCTGTACGAAAGCTCTGAGATGTGTGTCCGGATAAATGGCATTAAGTCAAGACCGTTCACCGTGGGTGTTGGACTCCGCCAAGGGTGCGTACTGTCGCCCCTCTTGTTCATTACCTTTATGGACTGGATAGACAGGGGCAGCCGAGGAGATGAGCGTGTTTGTGTAGGCTACTGCCTGGTGGAGAGGTTGCCCTTTGTCCTCCTTGGGTCTTCTCGCACGAACCTTCAGCATGCACTAGACCGGTTTGCAGCCAAATGTGAAGAAGCTGGGATGAAGATCAGTGTGGCTAAAACCGAGGTTCTGGTCCTTTCAAGACAGCCTGCTCAGTGCGCTCTCCATGTTAGGGGAGCCTCATTGAGACAGGTGGAGAAATTCAAGTATCTCGGGATTGCATTCACGAGTGATGGACGGCAGGAGAAAGAATTGGATGCTCGGATCGGTGCAGCAAGCTGTGTCAGACGTGCACTGTGCGATCCGTGGTAACGAAACGCGAGCTGGGTAACAAAGCCAAGCTCTCCGTTTTCAAATCTATCTTTCTCCCCATTGTCACCATTCTTGAGGCTTGGGTAATGACCGAAAGAGTGCGATCGCGGGTACAAGCGGCCGAAATGAGATTTCTGAGAGGTGTGGCAGGTGTTACCCTACTAGATAGAGTGTACAGCAGCACAATAAGGGAATCTTTAGGTGTTGAGCCGCTACTTCTCCGCATTGAGAGATCTCAGTTGCGCTGGTATGGCCACGTGATACGGATGCCGCAAACCAGTCTTCCTAGGCAGTTGTTATTTTCCAAGCCGGTGGGTAAGAGACCAAGGGGTCGGCCTAGAACCAGGTGGCTATACTACATGGAGAATCTGGGTTCGAGTCGCTTGGATATTACCAGGGAGGACATGCGCCTGATGGCGGAAGATCGCGATCGCTGGAGATCCTCCATAGGGCTGCTGCCCCCGCGACCCTAACGGATAAGTGGGTTTGAAAAGTAAGTAAGTAAGTAAGTAAAATACGTCATATAAAAGAGGTTAAGTTGTTATAGGAGTCCTTGAACGATCGCTAGGTTCATCATGTTTTAAAATTCCTGCTTGTGCGTGAAACTTGGCACAAATATTGGATCATTTATCTGAAAGCTTTAATGTCTGGAAAATATTTAATAGTTTGTTATATTCATCTGAAGTACGTACATTATTTGATCTTTAATTAGACATAATTATATCTGAACTTTACGAACTATTTGTTTGAATACATTAACAAGGAATCGAAGCTAGTGTTAGTCTGTTTATTTATCAAAGTGCAATTCTCTTTGATGAAATATTTACAAAGTACATTCCATAAAATAATCGATTTAGTTGTGCAGAACTTTAAAGAGTTCAAAATTTTAATATTGTAAATAAATGACATTTAATATCGTCAAACAGCATCATATTAATGCCCGCGTTTTCAGTTATTTGTATTGACATAATTTACTATACTAAAGGTTATAGACTAAGTAAAGGGGCTCACGCATTCGACTACATAACTTTACTCTCACTTCTAGGATTGAATCTATTTCTCTATATCCTTAGTTACGTTGAATAAAAAAAGACAGAGAAAAATTCGCTCAAGGCATTACTTCTTTCTCTCTCTCTCTCGTACTATCTCGAAAAAAAATCTCGTAAGAGAGAGAAAAAAAATTTCAAAGAATCTAATGGAAAAGATGGATATGAATAATAGGAGGGTAAGAAAAGCAACAACGTGTGAGTGGGTGTGCAAAGAGTTGGAGTGAAAGAGAAATGGGAAATGGTGCGGAGGGAAGAACGAAATGATAACCGAGCCCAGGTGACACGAGACGACGAGTGCATCAATCACCACGTAAGGGAAAAATACAATATAAACTTTCACCTTTTTCTTTACTCCGAGGATATTGAAAAGTTCCCCCTGTGAAAAGCCTTTTTTCCTTCCTTTTCAAAGGGAAGGGACAGTAAATAATTTTCCCCTGAAGGTGCGGAGTATATTGTTGCCCAGGTAATGTTCACGGAATGATGCTGCAAATTCAGGGATAAGTTGACAGGGGTCAAATACAGAAGGGGCAAGGAAAATAGATCGGATATATATTGCCGTCCTCTAATCGGATATATTACATTTGAAGGTTGAATTTATTTTACTAAATCCCCTCAGAAAAATAAGTTACTCGTGACTACACTCAAAGGCCAAATGTCCTAGGATAGTAATATACAAGATTCGATATTAATAAATGAGACTGACTCTACTTTTAATGTGTTCAAGCATGTGCGACCACGACGATGCGCGTTTTCGATCTACCAACTATCCTTATTGCTGTGTGTACATGTTCCAACAAAGTTGCTCGCGCCTATATATTCTCGTGCTTTAATATTAGTTGACGTTCCAATATTAAACAAGGAACAAAGGGCAAACATTAAGTTCTCTTTTAAAATTGAAAAACCGATACGGAAACTTAGACGTTTTTTGAATGGTTCTCTCGATTTCGTGATGACTGGAAAAAGTTAAAAAACGACGAACACAGGGACGTCCGAAAACTGTTTGAACACAGGAAACGATCGAGAAGGTGAAAATGATGGATGAATTCATAAACATTAACCGAGAATCAATTCGCCTAATATAGACACAAGATTTGAGTCCGCGAAAACAAATTCCGGTTTCGAAAGTCAAGAACAAAAGTAATGCTGATCACTTTCTTTGACAGGCCAAACAATCAACAAGGTGATTCAGTCAATTTCTGACCATTTCAGTACTATGATTTATTGACCCATTAATGTATACAAACTTAGCATTTCAGTATGATATTTTAGGCAGTTCGGAGTTTTTATTCCCGTGGAAAAGTCTTGATGATATGCTCAATGTAGCCACCAAGAACGTTTTGAACTGCTCGCAGCCGAATGGTGAAGTTGTTCATATCTCTATCCAGGATTTCTGCATCCACAAGAGTGCAGCAGTCGACGATGCTTTGTCGCTGCTGGTCTAGGGTTCTTGGTGCTGTAGTGAACACACTGTCTTTAAGGAACCCCCAGAGATTAAAATCACATGGGTTTAGGTCAGGACTCGTAGGGGGCCAAAGAAAGCCACCCCGAATAGATCTGGAAACCTGTTTGAAATGACACGATTTCCGAATTTCTGATTGAGAAAGTCTAGCACTTCATTAGTGGTGTGACCTAGCCCCATCCTGTTGAAACCATTGATGTAGAATCGGTATACGCCTCCTTCGCAGCTCGGGGATGAAAAAGGTTTCCAACATGTTAAGGTAAGCCTGTGACGTTACGGTGCCCTCAAAAAAGAACGGACCAATGATGCCTATTGTGGAAATCGCGCACCAAGCCATAACCTTTCGTGGATGAAGAGGTGACTTATGGATCTCATGAAGGTGCTGCGAACCCCAAAAACGAACGTTGCGTTTATTAACGTCACCTGACAGATGGAAGAAGGCCTCATCTGACACCCACAGGTTGTCCACAATGTCCTGATTGGCTTCCATTTCTGCTCCAAACTCCATCGCAAATTGTTGTCGCTTTTGTCTTCCAGTGTCCGTTAACTCCTGATAAACATGGATCTTATAAGGGAACAGGTGTAAATCCTTTCTCAAATGGTATACGACAGCCCTTCTTCAATGGATAGGCGGCGAACAGATTTTTTGTTAGGGGAATCGACCAACCTTGTGCGAACATTTTCGACAACTTCGGCTGTTTGAACACGAGCTTCGCTCCTGCCTTTTTTCTTGCCTTTAACACATCCAGTGGCACGAAATTGCTTGACAAAATCCATGCTTGCTTGCCTGCCTGGTGCGTCTCGACACTTATACACCTTCTGAAACTTTCTTTGCACGGTTACAGGTGATTTATTCTCGAAATACCATTCGACAACCTTGCATTTCTGCTCTGTTGTTAAAGCGGGCGCCATTTTTCAACAATACGATTTTCATGCAGCGCCGTTGCAACAATACAAACTCCAACTATTTAGAAATTCGATATGGCGCTCATATTCTTTCAATTGTTTATCCCTAATGCACGTCATTCGATTGAAATGGTCAGAAATTAACTGAATCACGTAGTAGTAGTACAAAGGGATTTTGTGGCGTCTGATTAAGATAATCCATCGAGTACGGCCATAATTTCGTGCAAAAGCGAGTTGGTTCTCACTGTATGATAATACCAACTGCACAGACAAAGGTGAAAACAAGACTGAAATGACACAGAGGATCTCAAAAAGAAAGTTACAGCCCAACTTGATAGCGTTAAGACAGGGGACTTTAGAGCATGCTTCCAAAACTTGTACGAACGCTGCAATAAGTGTTGAATCTCAGAAGCTAACTACGAGGGTAGCCCAGAAAGTAATGCACCACAATTTTTTTTCTTCAACAATTATTTATAGAACACAATGAAACTTATACACTCGAAAGAATGATGTTTCTTCTACACTCCCTACTTTTCCACATAATCTCCGTTCCGTTCTATGGCCTTCCTCCAGCGATACACAAGGCGTGTATGCCCTGTCGGTACAATTGTTCATGCAGCCTTCCTCCACTGTGCGAATCACCTCTTCGTCATCCTCAAAATGTCTTCCACGAATGGCATTCTTCAATGGCCTAAACAAGTGAAAGTCCAACCCTGTTTTGTGATGTGTTCCGACTGGTGTGAGGGCGAGCGTTATCGTGTTGAAGCAAACAATCAGCTGGGTTGTTGTGGCGTCCAAGTCCCTGGAACCGCTTCTTGAGTTTGATTAATGTGTTCACATATACCTCAGAATTAATAGTGCTGCCTCTCGACATCACATCAATGAGTATGACATCAACACTAACACAGGAGTTGCTTTGAATTTTTTCATCTGTGGAGAGTGCGAACGACGCCATACCATCGATTGTCGTTTTGTTTTGGGCTCAAAATGGTGCACCCAGGTTTCATCAGCTATCACAATCCGGGAAAAGAAGGCTCCCCCCTCAGCTTCAAAACGTTGCAGCAACTCAGAAGAAATGTTTTTTCTCAGAGCTTTGTGTTCCTCTGTAAGACAGAGCGAAACCCATCGTGAACATGTTTTTGTGTAATCAAAGGCATGGATGATTTCACCCACACTTCTTTTGCTGATTGGCAGCTATAGTGCCAACTGCCGAGTCGTTCTGCGTCGGTCCTGACGAATGAGCGCATCAGCAAATTACTTCAGCACGCTACTGTGTGACAGCCTGAGATGGTCGCCCCGACCGCGGCAAATCTTGGAGCTCCACTGAATCGCTTTCTGATGGCCTCACCCTCTGTGACCAGCGACTAATCGTACTACTGTCGACTGCTGATGCTCCATAAACTGCATATAATCGTTTGTGAATGTTTCCAACCGTTTTTTGCTCCGCACTGAAAAATTCAATGACGACACGCTGCTTGTAATGTACATCACTTACAGACGTACGCTATCAGTACTTACAGCCAAATATTTGTATTTGTGGTGTCCACAGCAGATTTTCTTCCATGTCTATGGAGTTTTGTTTGCGTGGACCAGTTTGTGACGTCAGAGTTTGATTGTTTCTTCTAATAGGGAAAACGATAAGATAAGAAATTGTTACCCAAAAATTTGTTTCAAAAATTGGGAGTTTTTAGACAACAAAGAAACAATGTAATTTAATAGTCACGTAGTGGCCACATCAGATTTTTTTTAATTTTAGAAAGCAGTAACTATTACAGAATGTTAAATTTGCACTTCCGTTAAATTTTTAATTATAAATTTATTTTAAAAATTCAGTTCAATTAAAAAAAAAAAATGCTTTTGAAAATATGATATATCATTAAAGAATGTAAGAAACTTAAAATTTCATCTTCACCATTTTTATTAATTCAAACAAAAAATTGTAATAACTAAAAATTTATTCAAATTTATCGACCTAAGCACTGCCAACTAAACTGTTCTTCGGAAGTCACAGCTGGCCGCTGGCTTTGCTTGAGATGGTTCACTGTTCGCTTTCCTCACATGGAGTGGGTAGAAAGATTTCTTAAAGTTTTATCAATGTATTAAATTTTTTAAAATACAAAAAAAAAAACATTGATATAACTTTGTAAAATTATACAGGGTCTTTATAATTAATGTTCCATTTTGACATGGCCATAAAAAAAACTACTGGACCAAACGCTATAATACTTGGTAATATTATACAAGAGGGCATGGGAAGTTCATACCCACTAAAACAAAAATTAGTTCAAAAGGTCACCACCAGCATAGAATGGCGCTCTATGCAATATTCGTATACGAAATTAGACACGAAGACACAGGTTAACATTGTTACTAGATGACGATGGAGGCCATATTCAACATGTAACTAGTTTTAGTATCGATTAAAGACTTGTTAACCTGTGTCTTCGTGTCTAATTTCGTATACGAATATTGCATAGAGCGCCATTCCATTCTGGTGGTGACTTTTTGAACTAATTTTTTTTTTGGTGGGTATGAACTTCCCATGCCCTGTTGTAAAATACACTGGTCAACACACATTTTGCCTCCAATCATTTAAAAGTCATTTTATGGTAAATTTGTTGCACTGATTCCGATCAGGATGTTAAGCTTCAGTGGTGTAAAACAGTCTCCCGATGTCAAGTTTAAACAATGGCTACCATTAAAATTTAAACTATTTTTATAACTCGAGATCTTGACGTGATAGGGAAATTTGGAATTCAGATTTGGAATCAGCACGCTCAAATTAGTCCAGAAAACCTACAGTTGTCAAAGTTGCAGTTCTACTGGATAAATATACACGTTGAAACGTAGAAAATGAACTATATTAAATATCTCAAACACCTATCTTCCCCGGTACCAAAAATGTTGTTGACCAGAGCTATTGGTAGTCATTTTATTATGTACACAATTGTTTTTGCAGATTACAAAAAAACTAGGGCCAATTTTGCATTTTCACAGTCATATTCGTGTTCAGCACATTCAACTCATTAAGAAATGGTTATTTTCATATCGGAGGCAAAAAAGTTTTGAAATTTTTTGCCCAGTGATATTATCAAGTATTATAGCTTTTGGTCCAGTAGTTTTTTTATGGCCATGTCAAAATGGAATTTTGATTATAAAGACCCTGTATATCAATCCTATTACTTTTCATTGAAAAACTATCAGTTTTTTCATTTTTCATTAAATAATTTTTTTTTTACCCAAATTTGCTTCAATAAATGGCCAGCAGAGCTATTCTCATTGTATTTATTAAGTATTTATAAAAGTCGTAAAGAACAAATACGAGGCATGTCCGGAAAGTAAGTACCGTTTTGGAAAAAAACACATAAAAAATTTTTTTCAAAACAAAATTTATTTTTACATGAAAGAGCACTTCTTAAACTATTTGTCTACATAGTTGCCACCGTTGTCAGATACGAAGTCTGTTCAAAAACTACGTAGACTGACGTCCTAAAACAAAATATACTTTATTCAGAAGTTACACATCTGGGTCTCCTTCAAAGTACTCTCCTCCCCGACGCACACACTTATCCCAACGGTGTTTCCACTTTTGGAAACAGTCCTGGAACGCTTCTTTTGTGATGTCCTTCAGCGCCTTCGTCGCATTTGCCTTTATGTCGGGAATCGTCTCAAATCTCCT
>JAHWFO010105184.1:755113-772624 GCA_023313115.1 Rhysida immarginata
ATTATTTTTCCGAAATCTGAGGTAGACAGTGACCTTCCTCATGCTTTAAAGGTCATGTATGCGAAATTTTATCAAGATCGGAATAAAACTGTAGATTTGTATAAAAAACGTACACACAGATCCACAGACCCACAGACGCACAGATCCACAGACGCACAGACCCACAGACGCACAGACCCACAAACATCCTTCTTTATATATATAGATAGATTCTACGTATTTCAGGAATATGTTTTAGAGATGATGAGTTTTATAATTTATTGTTCTTTTGTTCATATTATTTTCAAATCTAAATAAACAATCTCCTGATTTACTCTGTTATCATCCGGATTTAAGATCATCGAACGTCAACATCTGCGTAGAATTTCTTCCAGAAAAAGCCTCCAGCGCTTGGATCTATATGGTGCGCCTAAACGAAAAGGAAACTATCGCTGTTATATCTAATCGAAGTTGGTATCTAATATCTAATGTAGCGTCATTCCGGCTGCCCACGTCCCAAAACCGTTCACTCTGCCATTAAGGCCGGAAAAGTGATGCTTAGTTCCTTTTTCGACTGTGCTCCTCGACTGGCTAGAACGGGGTGAAACAGTTAACGCTGAACGATACTGCAACATGTTGTAGAAGCCGAAATGGTCATCGAAAACAAGCGCGAAGAGAAGCTCTCGAAATGGATAGTGCTGCTCCAAGCAACGCTAAGCCAGTTGTGGCCAAAAAGACCCTCCACCTGCTGGAAACATTTGGATGGGAAGTCATCAAACATCCTCCGTACAGCTCCGTCATCTCCCCATGTGACTCCCATAATTTCGGCCCCTTAAAAATCCCTGACAGGTCATCGGTTCACCTGCAACAAGGAAGCGCAGAACATTGTGGAAAAAGTGTCCGTATGCCACCCAGGAGTTTCAACATTTCACATGAGATCAGTGCATCATTATCAAAGGCAGTTATGTGTAGGCGTCATGTTACACATTAACTACGTCAAATATTCTATACTTAAAATATTCGTTAGATATAACCCTAGTCTCCTTTTCATTTGGGCACACAAAAAGTCATCATGGCTTTTAACATCCGAGTGTTCAAATTTTCTTTCATCGAACTTAAAACTGCATTCCATCTGTACATTTTATTACACGGAAAATATCGTATCATCACTTTAGAGCAACATTACAAGAAGAAACAGTTCTGAGCAATCGTCTGTAAATTCCATACGCTTGAGAAATAAAAAGAAGTAAATTAAAAACATAGGAATGAGAGAATAGTTTAAAATTTAAGTTTTACCCAGATATTGTTTCTTCAGATTTTCGAGTAATTGTAGATTCAATTTGTAATGAGTGGTAAATCGAGGTGAACGCTAGACAAGATAAAAAATTTCATGGTCAATTTCTGTTGCTCCACTGGAAGCAGACCAACACAGAAGTTTCCGACTCCCTTCATGGAAAACGACAGCTTCCGTTACTGTAGGTGGGCGACCACTTTGAATAGTTTCAAGTTACCGCTTAAGCAACGAGTTCGACGGCTTTAAAATCAACATAGACATCAAATCAAACAAAACATGTAGAAGAGGAGAGACCCCAAAGGAAAACCCTGCGGCAGAAGACTAAGAATTTCCCTCTCGATCTGAAACTTGATTATTGACTATTCAACGTTGAAAGTTCTGTTAGCAAGTGAAGATCATTATGGAAACACCGATAACATTGAATTTCTTGATTAATAGGAAAACAAGAGCCATACCAAAGCGCTGGAAATATCAAAATATTCAATACCCAATCGGCTGTTAATATTGTAGCGCCCCCCCCCCCTTTATTGAATCTTTTTTACGTCTGAAATATTTTGTTATGAAATAAAATTAAAATAAACGATACTTATTGTTGAGGAATTGGGACCACGGTCTATAGATATTCATGGTCATCGAGCTTCGCCATTTTCCATTGTTTCGAGAAGCTAAGGAAAACAGATCGCGCCAGGTGCCGCATAGATCGCACTATTCCCGACCGCAACCTGCGATAGAGATTTTCATTGAAACTGAATACGAAAGTAAAGTTTCTGTCTGCCGATAGGGTGGCGCTGCAGGCGCAGTTGGGCAGATTGTACATGCAACGCCACTTTTCAATAGAGTTTCCGCCCTACCGGGAGCTAGAAACTTTAGCTTTATTTTAACAATGGAGCTGGATGATCATGAATATCTACAGACCGTGATTGGGGCTTATTAAAGAGACTACGAAATATTACAATGATGTATGCAATCAATGTTCTTACAATGAGAGGTTGACCGTTGATAATATAAAAACAATGAAAGATGACTTAATGAAAAAAAAAGAAACAGCGAGTCAGTAAAAATAAAAGATCGATAAAAAAAGATTCGGGGAAAAGATGCCATGTTACTAAAAGGAGCGGGGACGAAGAAGTTTCACGATTAACCGATTATTGGACCCTCCTTCATTTTACGAATAAACTTAAACCTCCTCGAATTGGGTATAGTAAATTGATTGAACCTCCTCTAGAATGGACAATACCATTTTTCGACTCCTGTCTTCCTAAAGATATTTGGACAGTTAATATAATATCATTACAAATTACTGATTCTGGATTTATCATTAGACGTACCGAATATAATCTTAATCCTAGCATATACGTGGATAAACCTTCTTTATTTCTCTACAAATTTTGAACATTCATTAATGCGTTTATGTTAATTTATTATGGAAACGGACGAAGACTCCCTTTTGGCCTTCTACACTAATTTGAGAACTCCGAATGGAAGAATTGGTAGAGGCGTTCACCATTGAAGTCGGCGGAATCCAGGCACAGAAAACTTTACTATATTCCTGGTGGGCCCCGCTGATTGAGTTGAGAATCGCTTCAAGTTAATTTATTGAGATGTACCTATTACCATATCATTCAGTGAAGGACAACCTATAAAAATAATGTTTCATATTTTGTAGCTAAACCTTAATCTAAAAGAGAGAAAAAAATAACTTACCTGGGCATTGATGTTTTCGACCCTCTCCGAAGATGGAAACGGTCATCTCGAAAATTCCGTTTGGAATAACCGCGGCACCTCACCCTACTAACGTATTTCTCTTACCTCGTCCATACGTGAATGAATGTTTGACGCGCATGATATAGTCCCCTCCCCTTCCCCCGCGTTATTCCGATTGCCCTTTAGAATTGACCTTGGTGTGGATAGAGAATTTGGAATCTTGGATATCCGATTAATATTTAAACCTGTTTAATACGAAAGAAATAGCTTCAACGTTTATGGTTTCATCGAAATCTAATCTTCATACCCTAACTATGACGGGACTCAAGTGAACACACAGTAGACTTATCATTTTGTGTGATCCCTGAATATTAACTATAAATAAAGTTGTTTTGGAGACCGAGAGTGACGATCCCGAAGTGTGTTAATTTACGATGATCGATAGTTTTGCGGACAATATAATCTAGTTAATATTGATAGAGTTATTCAGAACAAAAGACTATTCAACCATTCAGTTTTTAGACCGTTAAATAAGTTTATTAAATTTTTTTAAATTTTGTATTCACCCTTGTTGGTTATGGATCTTAAGTAATTAAACGACCCCTGCCAACCTTAGGGGGACGAATCCATGATAGCGTATTTCTTTAACTATTACACAAGACAATTAAGTAGGGGATTATCGTATTCTATTGGTGATGCTGTGTATATTGTGGTATTTGTGTTGGGTCACCAGGCAAACCGCTACAATATCTAGAATGTCAAAAATTTACAATCTATCCAAATAGAATGCCCCACAATATCACTAACCCATACTGGGTACTGTATCGTTATTAACTTTACCGACCCCAATATTAGGATTACCAACGTTTTCCTTGATCAAAGCTTATGAATAGCCTATAAAACCAGTTTTATTCTAAATCCCAAGAAGAATATCCGTGAACAGAAAGTTTTCAAATTGTGTGATGTATATAAACTTGAATGCCCCGATTGTAGGGCTTATTATATTGGATCCACGAAGCGTTCCCTTATCATCAGATACCAAGAACACATTAACGACAAGAACTTAATAAAGACAAGAAATCGGCCTATGTGAGTACCTTATTTCTGAAAGACACGGGATGCTACAAGTAGAGGATACTAACGACTATTTCGATTGGAAAAGTACCACCTTATCTTAAGAGTAAATATCTCGGAAACGGAAATCGATAGAAGATTGAAACAAATGGTATGTTTATTTCGAAAAAGTAAAAATCTGATACGGAAGCTTCAAATTGTTTTACAAATGTTGCCGACAGATGGTGCTGTACGCAGTAGTTGCAGTTTCGAGTCCGAGAAATAGGCTATAAACTGTCCTTTGCATCCCAATCGATTCAAAATATGCATCTTTCGAGCATGGAGATGGCCCAAACGAAGAATGAAAATTTCAGCACGCTAGGTACAGCGCCACCTCTCAGCAACATTTGTAACTAATTTGTAAATAAATTTGAAGAAACTTCTGTATCTAATATTTACGGCTTTCGAAATAATCAAACCACTTGTTTCTTTCTTCTATCTCCGTTTCCGAGATACTACTCTCAAAATTAGGCAGTCCTTTGTGGGACACTGTCAATAGAATTTCCTTTGATAGGTACACCATATTCCAAAAGCGTTTCCACTTACGTGAATGATGTTTCGGCGTCCTTGCAATACGTTAAACCAGTAAAATTAATTGGTTAAGGCAAAAAGTCGAGTACAAATCACGTCGGAGTCGACTTCTTGCTTGAACCGAATTATTTCACTAGTTTAATATATTATACAAGACGCCGAACCTCATTCACCTAGTGAAAACGCTTTTGGAATAGGGGGGACAGCTTACTATGATTTCCTATACAGGGTGTTTCAAAATTATGTACAATAAATTTAGTGACATATTCTTCAGGTCAAAAGAAGACGAAAATGTTCTATAGCACTTTGTCTGGAAACGATTTGTTTGCGAGTAATCCAATATCATACAGTAGGGAAGCACGGCAGTTAGCGGACGATATTTTAGCAGTTCCAGCGTTTCGACCCAACACTAGGTTGAGTGGTTTGTTCCATTTAAACCTACTTTAGGGTTGTTCCATTAGTTGTGTACGGTTCTTTCCATTATTGTAGTTTCACTACTGTACATCCACTAGGAATATCAATTTCAGAACGTTTGCGTGCTATGACATACGCATTACGATTTACGTAAAAAAAGTCATGTACACGTATTCCAGTGCAGAATACACTGACATGCACCTAATGTATGGTCTTGCGGACGGAAATGCTGTGGAAGCAAGAAGACTCTACCAAGAACGCTTTCCGAATAGACGTTTGCCAAATAACCGAACATTTGTATCTGTCGACAGACATTTGAGGGAGCGTGGTTCCCTTGGCCGTCAAACAGGACAAGGGCGGCCTGTAGCACATTCTCCGGATGAGGAGGATGTGATAATTGACATCATACATGATGAACCACAGACAAGCACCCGTCGTATTTCTTCCATGGTACACATTCCGCACTCATCTGTTTGGCGCATTCTTCACCATCAGCTTTTGCATCCATACCACCTGCAACTGGTTCAGGCACTGAACCCAACGGACTATCCACACAGGCAACGATTTTGCCAATGGATACAACGTCGTCATGCTGCAGACCCCAGTTGTCTCAGCCAGATACTTTTCGCGGACGAAGCAACCTTCACCCGGACAGGAATCGTAAATTCTCACAACCAGCACCATTGGGCAGATGCTAACTCGCATGTTACCAGAGCTCGAGCGCATCAAGAGCGTTTCTCCGTGAACATTTGGTGTGGAATTGTCGGAAATAACGTAATTGGCCCTTATGTGTTGCCGCCACGATTGACTGGGCGAATGTTTTGTTTCTGCAGAATGCATTGCCAGAATTACTGGAAGATGTTCCTCTTTTGATAAGATCTAACATGTGATTCATGCATAATGGCGCTCCAGTACATTTCAGCCATGTTGTGCGAGCACACCTTAATGCTGCATAGACGAATCGGTGGATAGGTCGAGGTGGACCGCTAGCCTGGCCTGCAAGATCACCCGACCTTAATCCCTTGGACTTTTTTCTGTGGGGTCATGTGAAAACGATCGTCTACAGCACAGAAGTTCCTAACATTATGGATCTGCGACAACGAATGGAAAATGCATGCCAAACCGTTCGTAAAGCTGGCGACGAACTCTTCCATGACATCAGACGGTCGCTCATGCAACGAGCCGAAGCGTGCGTTCGAGCTGGTGGCAGGCACTTTGAACAATTCCTGTAATTTGGAGCCACGGGTTTAGTTGGCTGTATCGCGTAAATAAATCGTTTCCAGACAAAGTGCTATAGAACATTTTTGTCTTCTTTTGACCTGAAGAATATGTCACTAAATTTATTGTACATAATTTTGAAACACCCTGTATATTTCGTTTGCTATTTTTGTAAATGCCTGTGATGGTGTAAACTGAAACGCGTCGGCAATAAACACATTAGTATCCTTATCGCTCCTAGAACTTTATTTATATTATCGTGTATTCAGGGTTACAGGGGATCTTTAAAGAATCGCATGCTTGTCTTCTACGCCACATAACGTAATTTTTGGATTATAATGCGCACCTGTGTATAATGCACATCTATTTTTATGGATTTTGGAATCCCGTGTATAATGCGCATCCATGTATTATGCGCACCCAGGTTATTGTAAAAGAAAAATGAATTTCATATTACAAAATAAAAATTTATTATTCAAATTCTTCATAATCAGAATGGTCACTTTCAGAACAGAAAAGTTCCAAAATATCAGCAGGCAGCTCATTATTGGGTCTCATTACCCCTTGTTCGTCTTTCTTGTCTTTCTTGTGATCCTCAATATCATCGCTTGGGGTAATCCCTGCTTTCACAAAAGCATTTTTGATTGTGGTTACTTTAACTCACTGCCAGCAGTATCCACTCATTGGCAAACTTCTGGCAAGGTCGTTCGACGCATGCGGCCTTAAGTTTTAAAAGAATGGATCCCTTCCGGCATCCACTCCTCCTATAGAGAGTGGACAGCAACTTTAAAAACTTGATTAGTCTTCTAAGAACGCGTATTTTTTAGAATAATGCTTTCACGTAGAGTTTGGAATTTTCATATCAAAATCGGAATATTATGCGTACTTTTGTTTAATGCGCAGTGACGATTTCTTTTGTAATGTATACTGCGCGCATCATAATACAAAAATTACGGTTTTTTCCACAGAATCAAGAAAAAAGTTGTGGAGACTGTCGCCGCTGTTTCTATGTGTTTGGTGTTAGAGGATTGCTAAATATTAGACATGCCATAATTAGGAAATAACGGAGTTACTTATGAATAACCTTGTATGTCCGTTTAAGGTAAGCATAAGGTTTTTAAACATAAAAGTGAGTATCATAGACTTAGGCCTGGCTTTATGCATTCTATCTAATGAGTCTCGATGAGAGATGAGCCAGCTGTATTCCGGGCGATTGCAAAACGACAGGATGAGTGCATAAACAGGATTTCTTACTTTACAATGGAAATTGATTTAAAGTGGATGGATAAAACCAGCGAAAAGAAAAATGACTTTAATCTTATCTTTAATTCAACTTCACCGAGAAAGTAAAGTCATTTCATTTATAACGGTTTTAAATATTTATAGGGTATTTCCGGCTGATTCCAATTCAAATATGCAATGATATTTGCAAAGCTTAGAAAGAGCTTAAAACTGCATTTGGCTTGTTTGCATAAACCAGTTTGAAGATCGAGAATTTTAAATAACAAGAGGGTTTGTTTATTGTGTGGCTATCGAGTGACTCGCTCGCTTCCTCCGTTTTATGTAATTAATTTTCATTTCACCTATAAAGGAATTCAGAAACCTTTGAAGCAAACATTTAAGAATTCATATCGAGCAAGACGACAAACGCTAAGAAAACGGGAAAGCAAATTTTGCTACCGTTGAAAGCATTGTTAAAATGGAAAAAATAGATAGGAATACATATAAATGTTTCAAACAATTAGACTGTAAAATTTTATTTCTTAAAAATTACAAAAGAGAATTCACCCGCAAGCATGATTCCAAAATTAGGCAGATTGTTTTTAAATTCCTTGTACGGTTCTGGAATAAATTATACACTTATTTTGAACCAAACTTTAATGAAAAAGAAAAAAAATTCTTTACAAACTTGATAGACAAATGTAGTCAGCTATCAAATGGCCACTAAAACTTGTGACGTGTTTCTTTTATTCATAAATTTTTAAAAAATTGGAGAAAAACAAAAAAAAAGATGTACGAGGGCAGATCAAAAAGTAAGTTGCACTTCCACGGTATGGCCATTTATTACACCACCTATACAAAAGCAACACGGCTATAGCAGCATACAATGTAGGTTCACTTTTCCACATAGTCCCCAAGAGACCCTAAACATTTAACCGAACGATCAACCAGCTTTTCGATTCCGGATGCATAGAAATCTCCTCCAGCGTTTTGTAACCACACGGTGACAGCCGCTTTCACCTCTTCATCGTTTCGAAATCGTTGTCCACCGAGTTCCGTTTTGAGCTTACCGAAAAGATGAGGTGTGGACCCATTCCATCGATTTGCTCTTCGTTTCGAGGGTGAAGTGGTGGACCCACGTTTCATCCCCTGTGATGATTCGCCGCAGAATACCGTAGCAAAAATGCCAGTGAGTATTCGAAACGTTGTCCCTTGTGAGCATCGGTTAGAACACGTGGGACCCATCTTTGACATAGCTTACGATATCCAAGGTCCCCGTGAACAATAAAGAACACACTGCCATACGAAATATTCAGCATGCTGGCAATTTCCACCAGTTTTATGCGCCGATTCTCTCTAATGATCGCATCCACACGATCAACATTTGCAATGGTACGGGACGTTGCGGGCCTGCCTACGTGATTTTCGTCTGTGATATCCGTGCGTCCTGCTTCAAATTGCTGACACCACTTTACAATTCCTTGTCGGGAAATTGCACGCTCTCCATATACAGCAGTGATTTCACGATGAATGTCCGTGCAATTCACCCGTTTGGCCCATAGAAATCGGATTGCTGCTCGCACCTCAAGTTTGGAGTGGACATCCAGTTGACGCGCCATTGCTTTTATCCCACTAGTCACACAAAACACGACGGGAAACCTTTCCGACGTCTGCGCAGTTAATGTCCCTTTCTCCGCTTTGCCCAAGATTGCGACACACAGCGCGCTTCTGCGGCGAGTTAGTGCAACTTACTTTTTGATCTCCCCTCGTACTTTCAGGTTGGTCAAAATTATAAACGCAGTCTGCGAAATAAATTGTTTCCAAGCATTTAGTACTTCGTGGGGTCTTTATTATTTCTGATAACTTCAAACATTCTGTTTGGAATTGAATCAAGAAGGATACGAAGTTATTCGATTATAATACTTTCTTATCAATCCTTAATTGCATTTTTCAATTCTTGAACCGTGTGAAACCGTGAACAGTGTCACGTATTTTGGAGTATATGCGCAGTGGAAATGTTGAGAATAAGAATACGGACAACAGAGTATAACTTATAATTTGAGTACAATTAAACTATGTATAGACGGGCGACGATGTTGCTTACACGAAAGAAACGCATGAGGACAGTGCCTTGCCCACTTTTGAAGTGGCGAGGCAGATGGTATTGCCTCCACAGGTTTTTAAGATCTGAAAAGATCTTCAGGTGGCATAATGCTACACCCAACGTAAAAAATACCTCTAACGAGGCAACATGAACTTGGCCCACAGCTTTCGCTGGTCAGAAGTTAACTTCTGACACCTACTCGGTTTGGCCACCCGAGTAGGCAAGTGATCTTGCTCAACCACTGGCTAGTGCAACCATTGGGAACACTGACATTCAAATCTCAGACCAAGTCTGGCTAAATGGCCTCACAGCTTACGCTGGCCAGCGGCTGGATTCGAACCCGCGGTTATTCGTTTCCAGCGCGGCACCATACCCGGTGGGCCACCCGACCATTGGGAACAGATCTGACTTTCAAACCTCAGACCAAGTCTGGGTAAATGGCCTCACAGCTTACGCTGGCCAGCGGCTGGATTCGAACCCGCGGTTATTCGTTTCCAGCGCGGCACCATACCCGGTGGGCCACCCGACCATTGGGAACAGATCTGAGAAAAGAATCTCAGATTTACAACAAAAATATCCGAGCTGCTGAACCAAAGCTCGCAAAAATAAGGCTGCTAAGAATTAGCAGGTTTAATGGCGCGGTCGTAAAGACACGCTTCTAGCTAAATGTAAGACAGAGTCTCGGGAACAATTTAACTGAAATAAACTTCCATTTAATTGAGCCTCTTTAACTTATGTTTAAAGTTCAAAAATATTATGCTTATGTACTGGAGGACATCGCTTGAGCCGTGTTCTATCCTAGGAGAGAAGAAACGTGGAAATGACGTAATCTCTCAGGTAAATTGCACGCTGCGTGTCCTCAATCGTACCATACGAAAACGGCGACGCAAAGCGTTTATTGTCCGGCTTGAAGCCGTCGATAACTAGAACAGACAAAAAAATAAAGGGGATGAGTTACGAGTGAATAAACTCCTAGCCTTAACCCTTATATCTACCTAAGTGAATTGAGAGCGGTGCTCAGCCCGTCTAATAAAAACACAGAACTTTAATTAAAGCTCGTCTGAGCAGCTAATTATTAGCATGAATTGAAACTAAGCAACGCGCTCGAGCAGGAAGATTAAGGTTAAGCATTATGAGCGAGACTATGAGACTATAGGTGAGGGCAAAAATACTAGACAAATATGACCCACCTTATGTATGGAACCAAGTCCCCCAATCTGTGCTGCCAGAAGGCCTCGTGTGTCCAGGGGGTGATCCTGGTACAGATTCCGCTGGGGATCCAGGCCGGATCGAAGGAATTGAGGTCCAAGACTGAGGAGGAATGAATGCCAGCTGCGACGACCAACGTGCGCAATGGGTTCACCTCACTCGGAGCTGCTACGATGCTGAAGAGGGCGGTGGGCGAGTCCGGCGGCGGGGCAACTGCTTGGTCCTCCGATGGGAACGTGCTGTCTTCGGAAACCTCGCTGCCCTCGTCGCTAGGTAATTCCACGATACGGGGCTCTCTGCAAAGTTCATAGGTCGAGGGAATGAAACAAGAATAGTCCAACATGTATTGCTACGAGTCGCTTGCGGTGCTCGTCGCTGGACATGGACTGAATCGTCGCGCTCGCGTTCAGTAACATTCGGCGAGCTCGTGGGCTTTTTCCAGCCGCTATTCCAAAAACTTCGGTAGTGATTTTGGTGGAGAACTCGATTTGAACGCCTACGACGCTTTTTCCTGCGGTCGTCATCTGTGGAGGTGGATATCTTGGCTTCTCCAAGCTTGTCCCCGATCGAGAGGAGCCTGTCTATGATCTTTGTAAATTTGGCTTGAAGGCTGTTTCCAGATATTTTCAATTAGACTGATATCTGGGGAAAGTGCTGCCCAGGGGAAGCATGTTTTCATCATGATTGAGGTGTGGTTTGGGATATTATCTTGTTGGAAAGTTTTATTTTTCCTTCCAAGAATCTCAGCAGATGCTCCAAGTTGTTGTTCTAAAAGCCCTTTGTACACGAAGGAATTCATCTGACCATCACCCATTACAAGAAAAGGTTTACTCATAAAGTAAAACGAGCACCTAACTATAACTGACGACTGGGAGTGGCCGTGGCTTGGTTATCTCGTCGATCGACTGGCCAATCGATGGAGTTAAGCAACTTCAGGCACGGCCAGAAGCTGGCTGGGTGGGACGGCTATTTGGGGCACAGCTGTTGAGGGATCTTAGTCTGGCCCATTTGCTGAGTAACTAGTGCTGGATGCCCAGCAGTTGGTGATGGTCTCTTGTTTGTTCGCCGCCAGCAGCTCTTCCATCATGAACCCCCCGTGCTTCGAAGGGCACGTTAAGCCGTCGGTCCCGGCTGCTACTGTCATCTCGTAGCAGTCGTTAGTTACTGGGATGGCGCAAAACTCCCTCCGTACAAAACAAAAGATAACTGACGATTCATTTGAACCTTCTTTTCTATTCATTGATGATGCCAGTAGGCATCCCGTCCATCAGGGCTGTCTAGGTTAAATCTCTTCTTATCCAAAAAAAAAAATCATTCCATAACATTCGTGAGACCAGGACATCATTTCTTTTCAAGGTTCAAACTTGCCGTCTTCTTGTTGCAAGGTTCATTTTACATGAGAGATGAGCGGATATCTCTGTATACACGAGAAACAGTTCTTCAAGAACAGACCAAGGCAAAACATCAACAGAAAGATTTCTCTCAGTTGCAAGGTGGCGATTCAGTTAATTCAACTCTGAAAGTTGAGGATTTTCTTCTAATCAGATCGCTTTTTCACTTTGCCACCAAGTCTTCCTAGCGCATCTGTGACAGAAATTGAGATCTTATAATGTGAGTTGCAATTGTCTCTGAGACATCCCAGAAAAATACATCATTCAAATTTTACGAATTAATTCTTTCTTCAGTTCTGTACTTCGTGGCATTGCGAAAACATAAAACATGCAGCTAAGAATAGTGTCAATTTCTCGGACTGTTTTCTTTCAATTGTTAAGCTCGGCGGATGTTCTATAATTATATGGGGCTACAATTTTTTGTGAATGAGCCTTGAGCTTTTGGTTATTCTACTTGAAGTGCATCTAGAAATTTCGTACACTTCGGTTTAACCACGAATATGTTAGCATAGTGGAAATTATCGCTACATGAACGAAATCTTTATTTGGGACATTGATTATAAACTTATAGAAAGCTTCTGGGATGAACTTCATGATAAGTGTAGCAGCATTGCAGGATTAATGGTCAACTATTCCTGGTTCGAAGCATTGCCACCGCACTCTTTATGTCTATTTATGGTCTTCATAGAAATACGTAAATGCGAATGTAAACTTATCTTTTACAGTATTGTTTGCAGTAACTTATTCTCATTTTAAAGAAACATGCCTGGAGTGATTTTCAAAGAGGGCGTATTGTTGGACAAAAAGGAGGTGTTGTTAGCCAAAGGAAAATCTCCCGCTCATTTCAGATTCAAGTATCCACATTCAATAGAGTTATTACATAGTTCAGCACACTAATAAAGGAAACTGTAACACGGCTATCAGATATCTGCACCAGCTAGGCTATCACGGGAGAGCTGGCAGGCGAACACCCCATCTCATCTCACTCAATATTTCAAAGAGGAAACACTGGGCGACTGAGATAATGGAATGCCATTGAGATTTTGCTCAGTTTTCTTTCAGTGGTCGGATATGGGTCTGGAGTGCAACCGCCAAGCATGGTGGATTTTCAGTTATGGTGGGTGCCATTCTGTTCGGGAAGGACGGTGCTCTTTGTCACACTTCTAGAAGAACGCAGGCTTGGCTGGCACAATGTGGCATCAAGAAACTATCAGGTCGTTGCATATCGAATGTCGGATTTCGAGGTGGGTTCCGCGCTTCAACACGGTTTCCATGTTTAGTAGCAAGTACCCATAACAAAGTGCTACATTCCCAGAGATAAACCTATCAGCAACCAGCTGCCTGAAATTTGCATGTCTGCGATTATATTTAATAGCGTTTTAACCCAAGCGAATATAGTCACGACTTCATACAAATTACGTGTGACAATGCATTACGAGTTCAGGCTGAATCACACTGCATCCAACGCCTCTCGAAACATCAATAAGGTATTCGGTGTACGCACCATAAACCAATGTACTGTCCAACGTTGGTTCCGAAAATTCCGGGCGGTAGTGACGGACCTGGCAAATGAGCCATGCAGCAGACCGCCCAACGTGTTGAATGACGCTGATCTGAAGCGATCTGTGGAAGAGAACCCGTCAAAAACTTTTCGTGACCTTGCAGGGTATCATGCTGTATAAGCGTCGACTGTCAGTAGACACCTTAGAACCATCGGCAAGGTAAAAACGTAGGACAAATGGGTCCCACATGAACTTACGGAAAACCAAAAAGCGCGTCGATTCGTGGTGTGCACGGAATTGCTTTCGCGCCTTGAAAAAGCGGAGATTCTTGATCGATACGACAACAGGAGACGGTCAGCACAGTGGCTGGATGCTGATGAACCCCCGCAACAGTTCCCTAAACCCCCGTTGTACCCCAGGAAGCTAATGGTTACAGCTTGGTGGAACATCCGTGGTGTAGTGCATTACAGATTCCTGCAGCAGGGGGAGACGATCGCCGCTGCGACCTACTGTCGTAAACTGCATCGTATGCACACAAAACTCTCAGCAACAACCTGCATTTGTGCATCGCATAGGCGTCTTTCTGCTGCATGACAACGCGCGTCCGTACGTTGCATGAACGACCGTGCAGGCGCTACAGGCTCTGGGCTACGAGGTGCTTTCACACCCCCAGTACTCTCCGGACCTCTCCTCTACCGATTACCATCTTTTCCAGAGCCTGGACAAAGTTTTCCGGAGGAAAACATTCTTAACCCAACCAGACATCGAAAACGCATTTCGGGAGTTTGAGTCCCATGACCATGGATTCTATCGGAGAGGGCTCGAGAAGCTGCTAAGTCGTTGGCAACAATGTTTGGATTGCAATGGGGGGTTATTTCGAATAGCACGTGTGAAGGTGTCCTTTCTAGAGGGCCTCTGCAATCCGACATTTGATATGCACGACCTGATATTATGGGCCAGTCAGTCACCTAATATGAAGTTTAACTATGCCCAACTGGGTAAAAGCTCTGCAGAAAGCAAAAGACGCGGCAAGAAAGTTCTGCTGCGCAAGCACTAAGAAATGCGTGTAGCAAATAGTTTTTGTGGAATAAAAAAATGACCGAACAGCAGGGTATCTATTTACTTAGTGGGTGTCACTATACAGCTTCTTCTAATTTAAAAAATAAACCATGAAATTTATAATGAAATTATTGTTTTTCAGAATATCGAAAACACATTTTTCCCCCGTCGGCGCGTTTAAAACTTGGCAAATAGAAATGTGTTAAGTGGCAAACGTTGACCCGATGGCGCTTTTCTCTTCACTTTTCCCTCTTAATCAATGGTTTTCCAGCGAAGACGAGAGAAACGTTAATTGAATCTGTCAGAAAAGAGAAGAAGAGGCACCGAACCTAGGGCGGGATAAAGAAGGAAGGAAATGAGGAGGTCGAAGAAGAAGAAGAAGAAGAAGTAGGAAGTGGAGAGAGTGAGAGCGAGAGGAAAAAATAACATTCCAACTCAACTGTAGCCAAGAAATCGAGTCAAATGTAAAGAGGCATGCCAAAAGAAATTAGATTTATTTAATCAGCTGATTTAAGTAGATGTTCAGTAACTGTTAAAGAACGGAGGGGAAAAAATAATTAATACATTATTTATCTAATTTAGATTTGGAGGGTAAAGCCTATCAAATTTACCAAATGCAAAAGTCACTCTTCATTAAAAAAAGATTCATTTCCTTATTTTATGTGGCTAACTTATTTGTCAATCTCAAAGTGGTTGTTTATGTGAATGTATAAAGTCAAGTTATTTTTTAGAATATCAGGAAAATGAACAGGTCTGTATCTCCTTTTTTTCTCACTTGAAATTTTTCAGCAACATTCAAATCCTTTTTAACCAAATGATTTCTGTATCTACTTTGCTCGGTCAGTGAATTAGAACATCGGTTCAATATACAGAGTCTGTTGGTGCTATAGCGTTCGAACTCTTCCGGATTTTCGACTTCCGTTTAAGCCAGGCGAAACAACACCCTGACTTCGTTGGTGGAAATAACTGGTGAACTACTTCCGGTTCAAATGGTCACAAATATCAAAGGGGACCACGTATATCTCTATACAATTCCATGTAAAAAGGACCTGTGCACTGATCAGTGCTTTTCTCTCTTTGCTATTCGATAGCTAAGGCATAGAAAAAAATTGTGAATTAAGTGAAGAGATGTGATGGTCTTCCTTGGTGGTCAAAGTCAGTCAAAACTGGTTCAATTTTACGAGGTTTAGTGGTACCATTATGAAAACTTCAATCTAAGAAATGGCATGTAATATATCAAATTCGAATAACATGTCATGATTGAATATAACGCATGGATGTTGCCTTAATGTTGCTAGCGGGCCGGACCAATATAAAAAGGGAAGCTGAGTATCGTCGATAACAATAGACGTGTTCCATTCTTCAAGTATGGGTAAATGATGCGATTTAACAGCCTTCGAACGCGGGATGATTGTATGTGCTTGGAGCTATGGAGCGAGTATCAGCGAAACAGCGGCATTCGTGGGGTGCTCAAGAGCAGCCGTCGTTAAAGTATTTAAAGCCTGGACGGTTACGACTGGTAAAGGATAACAGACGGACAACTGTGCATCAAATCACTGCTGACCTTAATCAGGGATCCTCCAAAACGGTCTCTGAGTGCACTGTCTGCCGCACACTGCATCACATGGGATACGGAAGCCGAAGACCTGTCCGCACACCTTTGCTGTCTGCAACCGACAAGCGGAAACGATTCCAATTCGCTCAGGAGCACAAGGACTGGACTATCGAGCAGTGGAGACAAATCATGTGGTCTGACGAGTCACGATTCTAGTTACATCATGCAGACGGCCGCGTGAGAATCTGGCGGAAACAGTACGAAAGCATGGACCCCGCATGCATGAGTACAACCCTTCAGGCCGGTGCGGGCAGTGGTATGGTCTGGGGAATGATTTCCTGGCATGCGTTGGGTCCATTAAGACGTGTTGAACAACGTCTGGATGGCACAGCATACCTCTGTATCGTCGACGATCAAGTCCATCTGTCATGTTGATGGCGTACCCCAATGGAGTTGACTACTTCCAGCATAACAATGCGCCATGCCACAGAGCTCGTATTGTGCAGGAGTGGTTTCAGCAACAGGAGGGGGACTTCGGTGGCTCCCACAATCCCCAGATCTCGTTCCAATTGAGCATTTGTTGGACGAAGTCGAACGAACCATCAGACGGTTGGATCCACCACCGTCCAATCTAGCACAACTAGACAGTGCTATCCATCAGGCATGGTGTCAGATTCCTCCCACCACCGTCCAACATCTCGTAGAATCGATGCCACGAAGAATCACCGCACTATTAAAGGCAAAAGGTGGCCCAACGAGATACTGACAGGGTGGTGATAATAATCTGCTCACTCAGTGTATGTGGTTTATTGGAATCATTACGATCTAATGGAAACTTTCAATGCTAAGATACGGCTTGTAATCTATCAAACAATTTGGAATGACGTGTCATGAATGTGGATAACGTGAAATTGATGATTTTCGACTTTGGTTCAAAAGTTCATAATTTATTGGTACCATTATGGTCCATTGGAAAATTTCAATGCTAAGATATGGCATGTAATATAACAAAAAGCCTGTAATGATGTGTCGTGGATAAGTATAACAAAAATTAATGATAGTCGAAATTGGTTCAAAGGTACGTGGTTTAGTGGTACCATTGGAAACTTTCTATGCTCATATACAGGGTGTTTTTGAATTGAGTACAGATATTTTGGGAGATCATAGATGTCCTTAGAAGTATTTTTTGTCATATGAACATGGGGTCCCCGCAGCTC
>JAHWFO010105184.1:773024-808627 GCA_023313115.1 Rhysida immarginata
GAGCTGCGGGGACCCCATGTTCATATGACAAAAAATACTTCTAAGGAACTCTTCTTTCATCTCAATTCAAAAACACCCTGTATACAATGAAATATATCAAACAACCTGTAATGAGGTGTCGTGGATGAATATAACGAGAAGTTATTGACACCCATAATTGGTTCACTGGCACGTACTTTAATGATACCATTATGATACCACTGGAAACTTTTAATGCTATGATATGGTGCGAGGCGTGTCCGGAAAGCAATTACCGTTTTGGAAAAAACACACAAAAACATTTTTTTTTCAAAACAAAATTTATGCTTACATTAAAAAGCATTTCTTAAACTATTTTTCTACATAGTTGCCACCGTTGTTCAGATATTTATCGTAGCAGGAAACCAACTTTTCTATGCCCTCTTTATAGAAAGATGCCGCCAGTCAAGACAGCCACTGCTGAACACTGTTTTTGCAAAACAGTTTTTGAAATTTGTGGAAACTCATTAAAAAGCAAACGTATTGTGAACCGTCTGTTTTCACGAATTTTCTAATTCACTTTTTTCAACCAACATTGACAACAGAAGGCCGCCCACTCAGTACTTCGTCATGAACATTGGTTCGTCCATCATTGAACTGCCTAACCTACTTTCTCCAAAAATAAACACAACGGGTTTTTTCCAAATTTTTAGTGTAGGGCCATACTCAGGGGGGGGGGTTCTGAGGAGGCTGCAGACCCCCCCCCCGAAATTGCCTACCTATGTCAACTAAATCTGCTACATAGGGGAACCCCCTCCACAAACTGGATTTGACCAGCCCCCCTCAGCTCCCCCCTCCCGAAAATAATTTCTGGGTACGGCCCCGTTTTAGGGTCATAAGAGCGAACGGCGGGCCTATCAGCATGAGGAGAAGAAGCTGATTCTGATATAAGGTCCACATATAAAAATTTGGAGAAAACCCCTTATCGTTTTGTTTATTTTTGAGAGCAACTGAAGTTCAACTCATTGTATCAGCGATATCATTCGGAATTTTCATGATATTTGCTTGGGCTTTTTACAAGAGTAGCTCTATACATTTGACTATTATTAGATAGCTCTATTAGATAAATAGATAGCTATTATTAGGTAGCTCTATACATTTGACTCTATACATACATAATTTATATTGTGCAAAAGACGATTTGGGAACGCTTGGGCATGCGCAGTTAAACATTATAAAGTATAAATGCTCGTATTTGATCAAATGTTTAATATTATTTTATTCTCATTGCAGAGTTTTGTCTGTAGTCTAGCTGAAAATGACATTGCATTGGGTTGAAAAACCTACATATTATAAACAAAAACTTTAAAAAAAATCGAATTTTTAAAGAAGCCCTTATATCTCCATGGATATACGTGCTATTCTCATACAAATGAACACAAATAAGTAAAAGAATCCTTATAATCATATCCTACAGTCCCACGCATTTGAAGCATTCTTTTTTACAGGATTATCCCAAACATTATTTTTTACTGGTCCTGCCCTCTTTACTACCCTAAAGTTTCAGGATATTTCGTCTTTTTTCTAGATATTCGACAAAACGTATCAAAGGTGTTCATACAGGGTGATTCAGTCAATTTCTGACCTTTCAGTACTACGATTTATTGACCCATTAATGTTTACAAACTAAGCATTTCAGTATGATATTTTAGGCAGTTCGGAGTTTTTATTCCCGTGGAAAAGTCTTGATGATATGCTCAATGTGGCCACCACGAACGTTTTGAACTGCACGCAGCCGAATGGTGAATTTGTTCATAACTCTATCCAGGATTTCTGCATCCACAAGGGTGCAGCAGTCGACGATGCTTTGTCGCAGCTGGTCTAGGGTTCTTGGTGCTGTAGTGAACACACTGTCTTTAAGGAACCCCCCGATATAAAAATCACATGGGTTTAGGTCAGGACTCGTAGGGCGCCCAAAGAAAGCCACCCCGAATCGATCTGGAAAACTGTTTGAAATGACACGATTTCCGAATTTCTGATTGAGAAAGTCTAGCACTTCATTAGTGGTGTGAGGCCTAGCCCCATCCTGTTGAAACCGTTGATGTCGAAGCGGTATACGCCTCCTTCGCAGCTCGGGGATGAAGAAGGTTTCCAACATTTTAAAGCAAGCCTGTGACGTTACGGTGCCCTCAAAAAAGAACAGACCAATGATGCCTCTTTTGGAAATCGCGCACCAAGCCATAACCTTTCGTGGATGAAGAGGTGACTTATGGATCTCATGAGGGTGCTGGGAACCCCAAAAACGAACGTTTTGTTCATTAACGTCACCTGACAGACGGAAGAAGGCCTCATCTGACACCCACAGGTTGTCCACAATGTCCTGATTGGCTTCCATTTCTGCTCCCAACTCCATCGCAAATTGTTGTCGTTTCTGTCTTCCAGTGTCTGTTAACGCCTGATAAACATGGATCTTATAAGGGAACAGGTATACGACAGCCCTTCTTCAATGGATAGGTGGCGAACAGATTTTTTGGTAGGGGAATCGACCAACCTTGTGCGAACATTTTCGACAATTTCGGCCGTTCGAACACAAGCTTCGCTCCCGCCTTTTTTCTTGCCTTTAACACATCCAGTGGCACGAAATTGCTTGACAAAATCCATGATTGCTTGCCTGCCTGGTGCGTCTCGACACTTATACTCCTTCCGGAACTTTCTTTGCACGTTACAGGTGATATTGTCTCGAAATACCATTCGACAACCTTGCATTTCTGCTCTGTTGATAAAGCGGGTGCTATTTTTCAACAAAACGATTTTCATGCAGCGCCGTTGCAACAATACAAACTCCAACTATTTAGAAATTCGATATGGCGCTCATATTCTTTCAATTGTTTATCCCTAATGAGTGAAATGGTCAGAAATTGCCCAACCCCTGTGTATAAATAGTATCTCACAAAATATACAAGGATTTGAATTCGACAAAATTGTAATGGCATTAGCCCAAAGAACAGTTGCGTAATTTAAAAAAACCCACATAAACAGAAGTTCAATCAATCACTGAAGAAAGTAAAGAGTAATTTATTTATTTGGTTTGCTCTTATTGATTTCACTAACTGCACTACGGTGAACTTCTGTTTCGCTTAACAGTAACATTTACCACGACTCCTTTGCCTTTCGCTATTATTATTCCCAATCGTAAATTATCCCACTTTGCTTTATTTGAATTAGCATTTCCAACGAGCTTGTTTGCTTGTTTTTTAGTCGTGCCTCGTGTAAACCCCCCTCTCTCCACCGGATGAGATCAAAAGCGGCGCCATTTGTTGGAGAGTTGTTCGCCTGCCAGTAATAACAAGGGCGGAAGCGGACAAAAGGGAGGAAGTAATAGAGAACGCAATCAATGGCGGTTGAATTAAAGGTTCACTGTCTCTACTCGGTCAGTCTATTGATCCGAGAGGGCCAACCCTGCCAAGGTTTTGCCACCAACCTTCCTGCAACTCAATTTTCATTACCAATAATAGCAAATGGCACGAACCCTGTGCAATGGTAATGAGCAAAAGAATCTCGAATGACCGAGGCAGCTGAAGATGAGCTCAGTGACTGTATCGACCCCGGCAGATAATGAATAACGTATGGTACTTTGGAATCAATCACTCAGTAATTTAGTGTGCTTCGTCTAAATTATCCATTTGGATTTTACTTGGAAAGTCAGCCCATTTATCAATTATGAAGGAACTATGAGATTTGCTAAGTTAAAAAAAACTGCTGCAAATGAAAACTCAGGAAGGATATTCACTTATACAAAATGGATCTTGGTTTAAAATGATATGTAATTACAGTCCCTATAATGACTTCACAAAATCCAATTGAGTTCACCACGATCTGAAAACGAGAGTTTCAATTTTAACTTTAATGTACACAATGAGAAAAAAATTTCCAATTGAGAAAATGACAATATTAAAGAACAAAATAATACAGTCTAGGCTGTCTAAGACGGTCTCCTCCAAGACGGACTAAAATTATAACGGTCGAAAATTATGTCGCCCGGATTTGGGAATAGGCTTTCCCATGTTAAATTGTATGCCTATAACAGGCTCCTTATAACAGTCACAACCTTATAAAGGACCAAAAAATGTGGTCCAAAGACAGCACAGTAATCTCCTTAACGGACTTTACGTTCGTTAATGGACCTTGTTCGTGAGTAACATACCCTCGATCAAGGTATCATTGCTCATTATGAACGATTTTTACATACAATTTTTTCTTTTCGTACTGAAATTTTAAAGGCATTTTTATATTAAATTTTGGATTATGTTATAAATTTAACTTAATCCACAATTTAATATAAACATGTTTTTTTTTTTAAATAAACTCATTTTTCAGTATCTGCAATTTTATTCTCGTAGCCAGTGGCGGTATTGCAATTTTCCTTTTTTTCTTCTTCGAAAACATTTAGTAGCCATGTATTATAAAAGCAAGCGATGGAATTTAAATTTAAATTTAAATTAATTATCATTCAAGAATTTAAAATTTTGATGGAAAAAATATTAAAGATCATTTTATTTATGTTGGGGATTCCTCATTGGGATTCCCTATCGGGGATTTACCATTCCTTACGAGTTTCAGTAGCTCGTGATTATTTATAACAGGCTTGACTGATATACGTTATAACAGTCAAGACCGTTATACGTTATAACAGCCATGACCGTTATAATTTATAACAGTCAAGACCGTTATTCCTAAAAAGGACTAATTTTATAAAGGACCCTATTCATGTCGCCCTTGGAAGACCGTCTTAGACAGCCTGGACTGTACCACCTTTCCTTATCTTCTGTATATATATATATAAAGAAGGATGTTTGTGGGTCTGTTTGTTTGTATGTTTTTTATACAAATCTACAGTTTTATTCCGATCTTGATGAAATTTCGCATACATGACCTTCAAAGCATGAGGAAGGTCACTGTCTACTTCAGATTTCGAAAAAATAATAATTATTGATAAAAAATCGATATTCATGGTTATAGCAGGGCATATAGAGCTGATAAGTATGATGTCACTTCCTGGCCAGTTGCCTAGCGATTCCAAACATTAGGTTTAACAATGTAGTGTAAGGCCATAGAAAAGCATAGAGAAGTTAAACCTAAGTTTGGAATCGCTAGGCAACCGGCCAGGAAGTGACGTCACCACTTACCAGCTCTATTAATGAGAAATATCGCATGACCAACAATGCAAGACAAAGTTTTTGCAACAATGGTATCAACACGCAATTCACAAACACTCTGCACGGACCAACAATATATATCTCATGACCAACAATGCAAATAAAAGTTTGTGCAACAATATGTATCAACAATGGTTTCAACACGCAATTCACCAATAACAATGAGCTCAAAATGATGCTGCAATGATAAAGCAATCCTTTCCAAGAATTATAACAATGAACATAAAATGATGATGTAATATGGATAGGTTTCAATTTGTAACAATGCATAGAATTCCTGTTATTCAGGCTTTTCTTAGAAAAGAGAGTTCTTAGTACTTAACAATTTCTTGAAAATCTTTAAAAATGATGAGTAACTGGAGATAATGGAGAGTTAGCAGACTATTGAGAAAGAGTGGAAAGACGACAGAGGAAGCACTCCTTTAGCTCCGTGATGTATTGAGCAAATGGGAAGCAAGTAAATAGAAGAATCGGCGACCGCTAGACTGCACAAAGTGATGAATGGCCAAGTTTTGCTTCAACACATCGAGAGAAGAGTGGAAATTGCAACAACACTAAGTATACATCTGAGGTAAGATTACGTGAGTAAGAAATTATTTAGACTAGCAGTGGCATTCTTGGAGAGGTCCAGCCATTGTGGGCCTTTAAAAAGATTTTTTTCGAATTTTCATTAAGAATTTTTACTGTATTTATTCTAAGCATTTTCAAGTGTTTATTTTTAAGATATTGCAAAATTTAATTTAATTTTTTGAGATTGTTCTGTTTACATCCAAGTGTAATTATCCCGGGCAACGCCGGGTACCTCTTCTAGTACTGAATATACACTATGTGACCCCAGCTATTTAAAGACACCAGCATTTCTGCGTCGCACGCTTCAGAAAACAGGAATTAGTAAGCGGTGGCACCCCCTCCTCTTTTGCCCTAATGAAAGCCTCCGCCAGTTTTTGGTAGTAAAAAGCTGGAATTTCCTTCCATTCCTGCGTCAGAGCATTAGTTCAGTCACGGATGAAGGGAAGCATGATCTGGCTCGTAGTTGACGTTCCAATTCATCCCAAAGGTCGAGTGGGATTGAGATCGCAGCTCTGGGAAGGCCAATTCATTTCTTCAACGCCGTTGTCTTAAAACCAGTCGCATACAGAACTTGCTTTATTGCAAGGAGCATTGTTATGTTGTTACAGAAAAGGCCCATCCCCCAACTGTTCCCACAATGTTGGCAGTACGATAAGCAACAGTATTCAACGTTCCTTTAACAGAATCCAACTTCCCCAGTCCGAACCATGAAAAAGTGCTCCATACCATGATCCCACCTCCTCCAAATTTCAGAGTATGTATCGTGATTCATCAGTCCATAGGAGACGTCTCCACTGTTCTATGCTCCAAACGTCGCCTTTAATTGTTGTCAGTGATGAAGTATTTGTGAGCAGCAGTACGACCGTGGAAACCCAGGGAATGGAGTTCCCGACGAATGAAGTTGGATTTCTGGACTCTCTAGCAATCATTTCATCAGAAGACCTTCCATTGCTTCTAGTCGCAGGTGCAAGCACTGGAGGATCTCTGTTGTTGCTCAATGTGTCTTCAACCTCGCAATCACATAGCCTATAGTAGAATAAACCATTAAGGAATGACATAACCAAAGTACCGAAAGGTTAGGTTAGGTTAGGAACTAACCATTCGCGGCAAAATATATTTTTAAACCGTCCTATGTTAACATTGTAAGTTTCTAATGGACCAGAAAAATACCATTAAACGTATATTAGACGTACCTTTGAACCAATTTTGACTATCATTAATTTTGCGTTATATTCATTCATGACACATCGTTCCAAGTTTTTTGATATATTACATGCCATATTTTAGCATTGAAAGTTCCCATGAACCATAAGGGTTCCACTAAACCAGGTTCCGTATAACCAATTCCGACTACCATTACTTCTACGTTATATTCATTCGTGACACATCATTCCAAGTCGTTTGATATATTACATGCTATATTTTAGCATTGAAAGTTCCAATGAACCATCCTGGTTCCACTAAACAAAGTTCCTTGAAACCAATTTGGACTATCACTCATTTTACGTTATAATCATTCATGACACCTCATACCAAGTCCTTTGATATATTACATGACATATTTTAGTATTGAAAGTTCCAATGAACCATAATGGTTCCACTAAACCAGGTTCCTTGAACCCAATTTCGCCTATCAATAATTTTACGTTATATTCATTCATGACACATCATCCCAAATTGTTTGATATATTACATACCATGTCTTATCATTGAAAATTTTTGATTGTGTCATAAGGGTGCTATTAGATCACGTGCCATTGTTTCCATTACAGTCATTTTCAAAATGGTTCATTCCCGGAACCATGTTTATCAATTGCGGAAAATATTAAATTATATCCGCTTCTATATCGCAGTGCGTTCAAGCGAACAGACGTGCAACCGTGGACCAACTGACCAAACGTGTATCCTCAACGACAATTCAGCGAGCTTTGCTGCTTATGGGGCTCCGCAGCAGACGGCTGGTTCGTGTACCAATGCTGACGGCTGTTCACCAGCGACAAAGACTGACATTTTTACGCCAGTACCGCAACTGGACAGCTATACAAAGTGGCAAAGGTGGCTTTTTCCTATGAATCACGGCATACGAAACAAACAAGCAAACCCACAAACAAACAAACATCATTCTTTATATATATAGAAGACTAGCAAAGGTACCCGGCGTTGCCCGGGATAATTACACTTGCAGGTAAACAGAACAATTTCAAAAAATTAAATTAAATTATGCTTCATCGGACAGATGGACGATGGCGTGTACAGCGTTCTGCGTCAGAAAACAAAAACCTGCAACACGTACCGCAAGGGCCCAGGCCTAGGAGGCAGCGTTATGGTTTGGCAAATGTTTTCATAGCATTCACTGGATGCACTCATCATTGTGGACGGCACCATGGATCAATGGAAGTACGCATCTGTCCTTTCGGACCATATGCAGATTTTGTTTCCTTAGCACGATGGCATCTTCCTTCAGGACAATGCGACAAGTCATACAGCGCGCGTTGTCAGTGCGTGGTTCGAAGGGCACGAGGATGCGTTTACGGTACTGCCCTAGTCCCCAAACTCCTCGGATATAAACCCTAAAGAGGATCTGTGGGTACATCTCGATCGGGTTGCTCGCGCCATGGATCCTCAATCGCACAACTTACAGCAACTCGCCACAGAACTGGAGTCGGGATGGCTTCACATCACTGTCAATACCTTCCAGAACCTTATTCACTTTCTTCCTGCCCGTCTCGCAGCTGTCCGCGCCGCAAAAGGTGGTTATTTCGGCTACTGGCAGATGATCATATTAATGTTACTGGAGTGTGTAATAAGCTTCCTGGTAATAAAGAAATTATTTTGCCTTTGGAAATCGTCACTGATCTATCTTTTTAATAATCGTCTATCACGTGCATTCTCCACCTGCACCATCTCAGCCGAAACTTAACGAGTGCCTTGTTAGAATTGTGTTTACAGGCGGACGGAAATCTGGACAAATCGATAACATAAGCACTTTTCCACGAAAATGTGCTAAAAGGCGTAAAAAATCCCGGTTCCGCGGAGATTCTCGTGCCTGTGTTTAATTTTATATAAGCATGATTGTAGAAATACAGATCTATGGATAATCATCATTGATTAATCCTCCAGACAGAAGATATTCAATTTTTAATAGAAAACAATACAAACTCTTCTTTGTTAGGAATGGCCACGTTAAAAATCCTGTCGACCTTATTTTAATTCAAGAAACAAATTTTTAACAACCCCATTTATTTAATCACATTCGTAATTCGGGGAAAGGGCAAAGGAGCGATTCAACCCTGAGGGAAAGGGGAGGAGGTATCTTGGGAAATGCTCCAATAATTATTAGACAAGCTTTCTTTGTTTCCTTCCTGTTCTCTATATTCCCACTGGTATCAAAACAAACACAAATTAGTAATTTTCAAGTTCCTTCTGATCTAATTATATCAAATGAAAGATATTTAAACAGCATTTTCTTCTGCATTATGTATATTACTTAATTCCTCAAGCAAAAAGTATCTACTAAGGGTTGTAATTTGGAAACTAAATTTTGTATATGTTAAATAATAACGTTTTGTTTGGATCTTGTCACCACCATGGGGAGTGGATTTGTTCCCAATGGGGCTTCCTGGATTCGTGTTAATCAATCTAAAACGTTTAAGTTGTTCACAACTAATTTTAGTTTTACAAAAATTTGCAAAGATATGGGGTAAAATTATCAATTACTAAATACAATTGTCCGTTCATAAAACAGTACGCTATTAGGCATACTGAAAAGGCATTGAATAGTTCTACACACACTGGCCAATGAATTAGAAACCCGTGATGAATTACTCTACTGATATGTAAAGCGGGGTCACAGATCAGAAACGATTGTGATATGCAAATGAATGCAATCATGTGAGGTACATGCTCATTCCAAACTGCAGGTACAGGGTAGGAACAAGCTGCAGCTGCTCAAGTTGAGCAAAATGAGGAAAACAGCAGACCTGTCTGAGTTCCAAAAAGGAGTTATTGTGGGAGCCCGTCTAGCTGGAGCTAAGATTTCCAGGACAGTACAACTGACCGGTATCTCAAAAGGTCAGGTCTCTAAGGTGTTCAGTGCGTGGAAACGGAATCCACAAGATTTGTCGAAATGGCAGAATTGTGGATCAAAAATAATCAACACAGACAGGGACTGACATCGTCTGAGACGTATTGTGCGGCAAAACCGAAGGTCTACTGTGGAGCAACTTACGACAGACTTCAATGAAGGATCATCGCAACCTGTCTCCTCCAGAACATTGCGCCGAGATTTGAAGCGAATAGGGATGGGAAGTCGCATGCCAGTGAGGAAGCCCCTAGTGTCAGCAACAAACCGGAAAGTTCGCCTGCAGTGGTGTAAAGAACGGTGTGAGTGGAGAGGAGACTACTGGAAAAAGGTGATGTGGTCGGACGAGTCACGTTACACATTGTTTTGCACCAATGGCCGGCAGAGAATTTGGCGGCAGTCCCATGAAGCGATGGACCCCTCATGTGTTGTGAACACAGTTCAAGCTGCAGGAGGAGGTGTCATGGTATGGGCTATGTTTTGTTTGTATGGCAAGGGTCCCCTGATATTCCTTGGCAGTCGGGTGAAAGCCAAAGACTACCGGAACATAGTTACTGATCAAGTCCATCCTGCAATGGTGTATTTGTACCCAAATGGTGACGGGTTCTTCATGACAATGCTACTGTCCATCGAGCAAGAATTGTTCAGGAGTGGTTTTCTGAAGATGACACGGAGTTGCAACATTTGCCGTGGCCAGCGCAAAGTCCAGATTTGAATCCGATCGAGAATGTTTGTAAAGAGATATTCGTCGAAAACATCCGCTTCCGTCTACTCTGCAGGACCTGAAGGTCTCTCTGACGAATGCATGATCTGCGATTACCTTAATTACAGCCAAAGGAGGGTCAAAACCATATTGAACGAAGGTTTCTAATTCACTGGCCGGTGTGTGTACAAGTGTCTTTCTGGCTGTTACCTGTTCTCCCTCTATTTAAAGCTCCTAAATACAAGGGAAATTTAGTAAGTAAGTTACAAATGGATATAGAAATGAAACAAATAAGGAGCACTGTCTTGAAAACTACTTTTATTTCTCCGCATAATCTTTGTACAATGAGGTACTTGTCCCATCGTTTCAAAATCCCCTCAAAATCAGCAGCATAAAATTCTTTGGGTTGCTGTCTAAACTCGGCGGTGAATACCCTTTGTACCTCTTTCTACGGAGGATGCTTGTAAACTTACCAAATGAATTTTCGTATCATCTCAATTGTCTTGTTGGCAGTATGAGGATGCGGATTATCTTACAATACCTAAATGCCTTTGGCGGGGAGTTTTAGTCACTTCCGTAGAAGCTTGATAAGGGTGTTACAGCAGGAGTTTGCATTTAGAGTTCACTCTCGTTGTCAGAATGTGGTAAGCAATATGCCCTAGTGATCCCAGAAGACTGTGAGTATCACTTTTCCGGCGATGAAGGAAAAGATTCTGTACAAAGGGAATTCACCGCCTGTTTCAGACAGCAGCCCAAAGAATTTTATGGTAATAGTAAGAAAGGTACCAGAATTAGCAATATGGTACGTTTTATTCGTATATTCTAGCGTTTCGAAGGAAATCTCATTTTCAGAACTCTCGAAACGTGTAAACTTTATGAATAAAACGCTACCATATTGCAAATTCTGGACTCTTTCTAGCTATTACTTCTACAGCAATATCGACAAATTTTGGTGCTGGTTTTGAGGGGCTTGTGGTACAATGGGTAAAAAAAAAATTGTTACAACTGGAATTTGAACCCGCCACCTCACATTTTGACTTGTGAGTAGCAACCACGCTGTCGTCTGAGCTATCGGATCACTTACAATCAAGGAGAAAAACTTTCCCTTATGTATGGTGCTCGAAACTTTAAACCGTGATTTTTCAAAATTGGCTGAATAGTGCGCCTTAATATTTAAGTATATTAACATGATAAAGGTACACTACATCTACACGAAGTCTCGTATTAAACAAAAATTCCGAGGTCGTAATGTCCACTTGTAAATTCAACTGAAAGTTGTTATATTCACTTACACTCGATACAATGAAGAGTTAATCCAGCCGAATGAATTTATCAATAAACCATTAAGGAATGACATAACCAAGTACCGAAAGGTTAAACTAAACCATTCGCTGAACTATATTTTTAAACCGCCCTATGTTAACATTGGAAGTTTCTAATGGACCATTATGATACCATTAAACCCCGTAACTTTGAAATAATTTCAACTATCATTAATTTTACGTTATATTCATTCATGACACATCATTCCAAGTTGTTTGATATATTACATGCAATATTTTAGCATTGAATGTTCCAATGAACCATAATGGTTCCACTAAACCAGGTACCTTGAAACCAATTTCGACTATCGTTAATTTTACGTTACATTCATTCTTGACACATCATTCCAAGTCGTTTGATATATTACATGCCATATTTTAGCATTGAAAGGTCCAATGAACCATAATGGTTCCACTAAACCAGGTTCCGTGAAACCAATTTGGACTATCATGAATTTTACGTTATAACCATTCATGGCACCTTATTCCAAATCGTGATATTCATTTATGATACATCATCACAATTTGTTTGATATATTACATGCCATATCTTATCATTGAAAATTTTTGAAGGTGTCATAAAGGTACCATTAGTGCACGTGCCAATGTTTCGATTGCAACAATTTTCAAAATGGTTCATTTCCTGAATATTTATTGGCCGAGATAGTAATTTATATTCGCTTGTATCTCGTCATTAAGATTTGTTTGACATATTACTTAATATATCTGTCCATTGAAAATTGCTAGGTGGGGTCGTGATGGTACCATTTGTGGACGTGCTAATGAACCGATTTAGACAAAATATATGATTTTTTCATGGCATGTACCATATTCATCGACTGACGCAAATAGTAATGAATAACCGCATCTATCTCGTCATTACGATTTGTTTGATATATTACTCAATATTTCTTCCCATTGAAAATTGCTGGGCGGGAAAATAGAGGTACCATTTGTGCACGTGCCAATGAACCGATTTAGATAATATTTGTAACTGGTTCGTGCCATGAACCATATTCATCGACTGACGAAAACAGATTTTGAAAATCTTTCATAACCTCGGAGGAGTTTGAGTTACAGACAGACAGACAGACTGACAGACAGACAGACAGACAGACAGACAGACAGACGGACAGACACGTTTCCCCACACTGATAGCATAAAGCACCTTTCGGTACTTAATAAATCTCCAATAATGCTGTCGGACATCGAAACATACGGAATATAGTTCCCGATGTCGGAAAATTCGCCTTAAAACTAAAAGCAAACTGATGAAATGTGTCCACCTCCTCATAGAGCAAAACTTAAATTTAGTTATAATGGCCAGTAGCACATAGAAGGTGATATAAAAGTGTCCTTTAGTTTGCATAGCACTACAACAAAACTTACCCTAGGCTGTTTTTCACAATTTCTTTGTCGAGCAGGGTAATTGATCGAGACATTATATACATTTCCGTTAAGCTGTTCTCAAGTCGCATGACTTTTTCTCTAATTATTAAATGAGTAGATGGCAATCTTGTGAATGTTCGTATGTATCAGAGATTCTTTTTTCTGATAAACTGTGAAAATAAGTTGCCTTCTGTTTCAGATTAATATGCGTGCATTAGGACATAAAACGAGTTAGATTAGGAAATCTTTTGTTTAAAGCATGTGAGCAAGAGTTTGTATTAATATTCGCTTATAAAAAGAACATTTGCATGTTATCAGTATAACAACACTTTACTTAATAATTGGACCTACAGTAAATGTTAGCGCTATTCTAATAAGAGCATTGATAATCCTCCGATAAGCTGAGCTTTTAGGAAATCAAAAAGCGCTTATGGTTGTTATCGGTATTCAGCTGCGTAAAACGGATGTGGCCTGTATCGATCCAAACATGAAAATCGCTTGGGAGGACTATACGGAGGGTGAATCATTAATTTCCATCCAATGTTCCAATGTCAGCATCTCTGCATTTTAGCGAGAAAACATCAAAATCTTTTCGGGGTAATTCATCAGTAACACTTACCCATTGTTCGATGCACCCTTTTTGACGAAATACGCACAGCCACTCTATAACAGCTGCGACATTCTGCATAATCACAGACGCATAATGTACGTGTAGAGAATTTTTTTGGCATTCAATCTGCAAAATCATTTCTGTTAGCTTTGTTTTCAGAAGAACTTTATACAGGGTGCTTACTTTGAAGTGAGGATGTGGAATCTGATGCACACGACAAATTTGATCTTTGATATCTTTAAGGGGTCAAATCATAACGTAACTTTTTAATCCTTTGATACAACAAAAATGGCAATAGAAAACTGATAGAACACATCATGTTTACCACTAAATTATCATTTTTACATAACTTATTCTATTTCACAATAAAATTAGGAAGAAACCCTTTTTAGGCAGTTTATTAAAACGTTCTACTACATGTGATGTTCCCTTACCTTCTCCCAAGTGAATAGTTCGTTTGTTATATATACAGGGTGGTCCATAAGTCTGTTCCCCCCTTTTATTTTTTGAACCGAAGCAGATATGTCAATTTTGATGAATCCAATGAATAGGAAGTTGTGGATGGCCTATCCCATGGTGCACTTTTCATCATCCCAAATATGCAAATTAGGACACATTCAAAATTTATCTCAAAAACCGTAAGGGATAGAGAAAAAAACCCAATTGCAAACTTGTTCAGCATAAAAAAACAAACAAAACAAAAAAAAATCATCCAAATCGGACCAACGGTTCCCAAAAAAAGTTAATTGCAAATGCTAATTGGCACTCACATTGCATTTGCATCTTCCTGTCCCCCCCCTGTTGGGTTTTATCCACTAGCCCTTTAAATGCTGAAGCTTTTTGATGAATGGGGAAGAAACTGCCAATCAGGTCTGAAAAATGGCAGAATACAGTAGAGAAGAAATGGTTGGTATGGTTTTATGTTTTGGATTTGCACATAATTACAAAGGTGCAGCCAGGGAATACCAAGTTAGATATCCCAATGCTAGAGTTCCCACTTCTAAGACAATTCGCCAGGTTGTTCAACGATTTCAGCAAACAGGAAGTGTCAGTCATCAGACCCGGCGAGGTAGACCAACAACTGTCACATCAGAGGACTCCAGAACAGCCATTTTAGCTGCTGTTTATGCTAATCCTCATTGTAGTACTCAATCAGTTGCTGAAGAAGCTGGCTGCAGTCATCAATCAGTATTAAGATTACTTCATATGCATGGATTCCACCCTTATCATGTCCACTGCCACCAAGGATTGAAGCCAACAGACTACGATTTTCGTCTTGAGTTCTGCAATTGGCTGCTAAATCGCATCGACGATGACCCGGGATTTCTCAATTGGGTCTTGTGGTCAGACGAAGCCAGCTTCTCTCGAGATGGTCTGGTTAATAAACACAATCTCCATTATTGGGCAACAGAAAACCCTAGATGGTTACGAGAAGCTGTGCACCAGGTGAATTGGAGAGTGAATGTCTGGTGTGGAATCATCAGTGGTGGATTGGTTGGTCCATTGTTCTACCAAGGGACGTTGAGACGTTGACAGCTGCACGATACAGAGACATGATAATAAATGTTGTAGTGGCAGAACTTGCAGATGAGCTTCCTTTAGCATCACTTCGAAGGGTATGGTATCAACATGATGGGGCTCCCAGCCCATTCAGCGGCAGCTACTTGTGATCATCCCGATGCAATGTTTCCAGGTCAGTGGATCGGCCGGGGTGGCCTAATTCATTGGCCTGTACGCTCACCAGATCTATCCCCTAATGACTTCTTTTTGTGGGGTTACCTTAAGGACAATGTTTATGCCACTCAGCCAACTTCTATGCTGTATTTGCAACAGAGAATTCAGACTGCCTGCCAACCCATTACATCTGATATGGTAACAAGAGTGATGAAGGCATCTTTGAAACTACGTGCTCAGTTGTGCATTGGTGCTGAAGGGCATCATGTGGAACATACCCTTTAGAGTGTTACCAACATGATTCGCTTTGGTTTGGCCCAGTTGGCTTTTTTTAGTTTGAGATGGTTATTTATTTTTTTAACTTTTTTTGGGAACCGATTTGGATGATTTTTTTTGTTTTGTTTGTTTTTTTATGCTGAACAAGTTTGCAATTGGTTTTTTTTCTCTATCCCTTACGGTTTTTGAGATAAATTTTGAATGTGTCCTAATTTGCATATTTGGGATGATGAAAAGTGCACCATGGGATAGGCCACCCACAACTTCCTATTCATTGGATTCATCAAAATTCACATATCTGCTTCGGTTGAAAAAATAAAAGGGGGGGGGGACATTTAAGAGTAAAACAGTAATGCATAATCAAATATAATAATGCAGACACATTAGACGGATACAAATGATCAAAAACGCCTGCCTATAGTAAAGTACAAATGCTGGAAATGATTCTAATTTATGGTGAATGCAACAGAAAACTATTGCACTAGATTTCCTCATTCCAGTGTCAAACATTGTACAATTTTAAGAGTAATAAACATATTACGAAGAACAAGGTGTGTGTATCAATGTTATCTCAGAAAGTAATTACAGACAATCATTGATGACATTGATCTGATCGCCTGTTTTGAAGCAAATTGTCATGCATATATTAGGAATGCGTCTTCGGAAAGTGAGTTATCATGCCCAAGTATTTGAAAAATACTTCACAAACATCGATATCATCCATACCATCTAACCCCTCTTTTTTTGTTAGTCCTGCTGAGTTTAATAAGTTTCTGAGTCTACGTTCACTCAACCATAATTTACATTTCTGGACACAAACCAATCCACACTTTAACAGGAAAACAAACCATTAATAAAGAGGGTCAACTAACTGCTGGTGCGAGATGTAGAATTCGACAGAAATTGCTCCAATTTTTTACGAGAGTACATTGACTGTCCACGATATGCTAACCTTATTATTCAAAATAGGGTTTGTGAATCAAAATCTTTGGCTGAATTTTGTCAAGTACTGTTCCAGCAGGATGGAGCAGTACCTCACTGAACTACTGAAGTATCACAAATCTTGGGAAGTGCTTTTGGAACAAATTGGATAGGACTGTTTAGTCCTATTCGGTGGCCCCGAAGGTCAACTGATTTGACTCCTATGGATTTCTGTTTTTGGGATTATGTGAAGGATGCCGTGTATCAAAATCCTCCCAGAGACTTTGGATGAGTTGAAAACCGAAATTCAATACGCATGTACCAACATCTTTCGATATTTAATTATATATATGAAAACTATGTTTTACGATTTCAATTTTGTATTGCTTCAGATGATAACCAAATGGAACATTTGTGAAATTTGTCTGTAATTTTCTTGTGAAATACAGAAATAAGTTATATAAAACAGCGATTTAGAATTAAACATTGCGTCTTCTACATGTTTTCCATTGCCATTTTTGTTGCATCTTACACGGTTAAAAGTTACGTTATGATTTGACCCCTTAAAGAGGACAAAAATCAAATTTGATGTGAGCATCAGATTGCGCATCTTTACTTTCCTATAGCATTGACAATTTTAATTGATTTGTAAATATTTGGGTGGATCACTTCTAAATAAACGACCAGCATTAGAGATCCAAATATAAGATAATGGCTGAAAAAACACTCCAATATTTCGAAAGACAAATTAAAAAGAGAAGGAAAAATTCCGCGACCCGGATTCGAACCGGGGACCATGCATATCGCTGGCACTGCTCTAACCAACTGAGCTACCGCGGATATCCAAATAAACTTCATTGAAACCACAACGCAGCAACTCAACGCAGCAAAGCTGTTCATATCCGCGGTAGCTCAGTTGGTTAGAGCAGTGCCAGCGATAAGCATTAGAGATGTTTTAGATTTGAGGGACATTATAGTCTGCATTCTTTGAATTGATAGACTTGAAAAAGAGAAAAATAACGAAACCTAAGTGAATATACTGAGAGCAAATGGAGCCAGAAACTGTGGACACAACTTGACAGAACGACAGGAAACCACTAATTCACATAAGATATTTAATAATACGTATGCGCATTTCGGCAGCCAAGCTGCCTTCTTCAGCGTATACAAAGACCTGATCAGAACCAAATAAATCTGTTCTAATGCAGGAAAGAATTACATCGTCATATATATAGTAAAGTAGGGTTGACTATGATCCAATTACAGAGTTTCTAATACCATAAGCACGAAAATATATATACAAAAATAAGTTATTAGCAGGCAGTCTTCAACTAATCATTGGTCCTGATTGGATTATTCAGTCTATTGGTCAGTTTAGGCAGGTGTAAGAGTTTCCCAATGTCCATCAATTGGCTCACATCCAAAGGGCCCGAGTCACTGTTCAGCAGTCTTGAGGGGTCTTCACTGTTTATAGCATACACTCAATAAAGTTCAGCAGACGTGGGTCGCTAGTGCTATGTATGATGTCGAAGTCTTCATGTCTGAAGTCATGCCGCTGATCGAGTATGTGGTTAGCGAACCTTGATACTGCAAATTTTCTATTTTTGATGCTTGCCAAATGCTCATTAATTCTGGTCTTCACTGCTCTACGGGATTGCCCGTAGTAGACAGCATCACATTCTGCACACGGTAATTTATATACGCCAGGATTGTTTTCAGGGCAGATGGTATCTTTGGGGTTTTCCAACTGTTTTCTCATCGTGTTGGAGCTTCTATACGTGATTTCCAGGCCAAATTCTTTTGCAATTCTTGCCATGCCACTGTTTAATTGCAGGTTGTATGGTAAGACTAGTCTCGATTCATGTTTTTCTTTTCTGTGCAGAGTGGTGACCGTTTGTAAGGCTAATTTACGTTTCACTTTCTGAGCGATATGGTTAACTATGCTTTTACGGAATCCATTCAATGTAGCAAATTCTTCAATGGTTTGTAGTTCCTTTTTCATGTTCTCTGCATTCAAGGGGATTGACAGTGCCCTGTGCACCATATGTCTGAAGGCCGCTAGTTTGTGATGATGGCAGTGATTGGAGTCATGTTTGATGTAGTTAAGAACGAAATTTTTCTTCCTTTGGATATTATGTGGATCAAACATGAATCGAGACTAGTCTTACCATACAACCTGCAATTAAACAGGGGCATGGCAAGAATTGCAAAAGAATTTGGCCTGGAAATCACGTATAAAAGCTCCAGCATGATGAGGAAACAGTTCGAAAACCCCAAAGATACCATTTGCCCTGAAAACAAGCCTGGCGTATATAAATTACCGTGTGCAGAATGCGATGATGTCTACTACGGGCAATCCCGTAGAGCAGTGAAGACCAGAATCAATGAGCATTGGGCAAGCATCAAAAATGGAAAATTTGCTGTATCAAGGTTCGCTGACCACATACTCGATCAGCGACATGACTTCAGACATGAAGACTTCGACATCATACATAGCACTAGCGACCCACGTCTGCTGAACTTTATTGAGTCATATGCTATAAACAGTGAAGATCCCTCAAGACTGCTGAACAGTGACTCGGGCCCTTTGGATGTGAGCCAATTGATGGACATTGGGAAACTCTTACACCTGCCTAAACTGCCCAATAGACTGAATAATCCAACCAGGACCAATGATTAGTTGAAGACTGCCTACTAATCACTTATTTTTTGTATATATATTTTCGTGCTTATGGTATTAGAAACTCTGTAATTGGATCATAATCAACCCCACTTTACTATATACATGACAATGTAATTTTTTCCTGCATCTGAACAGATTTATTTTGTTCTGATCAGGTATTTGTATACGCTGAAAAAGGCAGCTTGGCTGCCAAAATGCGCATAGGTTTTAATAAATATCTTAAGTGGATTTGTGGTTTTCTGTCGTTCTTGTGAATATACTGATTTAGACAACTTAAAAAAATCACATGAGAATGAACTTAAAACGAGTTGGTTTCTCATTGTGTCTCCAATATATCACATTTCAGGCTGAGGAACAGATAGAGTAGAGACGAGAATTACAATATGGTATGTCCCAAAAGTATAGAGTTAGGAATTGATTCTATAAATAACAAAGATGAAAAAGGTATAATTTAATAAAATTATATATCTGGGAGTTTTTCTGGTCTTAAAATTTTTTAAGAAAGTAAGACATTTGCTACCCCAAAGATATAGAAGCAGGAATATGTGGAATATGGCATTTAAAATTTTCGAACAAAAATATAATAAGCAAACTTCACAAGTAAACTTGATAGAAGGGAAGAAACTATTGATGTGATTAATGAATGCATTAACGTCACAAGGGTTCGTGTCAAAAACTGTGAAAGCATCGTCTACTTGATGGAACTAGGTATCGGGAAAGTAAAAATTAGAATCCTTAAGAATGCCTTAAAAATTTCTGAGGAAAACGTCAGCAAGAATAGGGCTGAGACATGATCCCATTGGTGTACCGTCTATCATTTTATAAAACTGATTATTGAATTGGAAGACGTTATTGTTAACACAAAGTTTTGTTAACCTTATGCATTCATCGATCTTATTCTTCGGGATGTTGTTTTTGACAAGAATATGTGAGAGGAATTTGAAAGTTTCCGGAATGGGAACGTTCGGAAATAATGAAACTATGTCGAAAGAAACTAAAATCTCACCCTCTTTAATAGTCTTATTCTTGAGTTTTTGGACCAAGCCCGTACTGTTAATGACTGAACTGTCAAAATTAGACAGTTTTAAGGATTTGATAAATTTGGCCAAATGTTTTGCAACCAAATAGGTACTGGAGTCAATGTTGGAAACTATGGGACGCATTTTGTTCCCAGATTTGTTTACTTTTGGCAAAGCATATAGTTTTGGCATTGTGGGGTTAGCATTAGGGATGAAGCCATATTTCTCGGAATGATATTGGGGCAAATTTTGATGCAATCTTTAATTAATTTAGGTAAAGGGTCCTTATTTAATGTAACAAAAGAGCCTTCATCGATAAGATTGTTAACCCTATTGAAATAATCTGATTTTTCAATAATGACAGTATTATTCCCGTAACCCTTAAATGCATGATTTTTTTAATTTTTGATTTAAAAATTATATTCAGTGTTGGTATTGGACACAAAATATAGGAAAAATAGTAGAAAAATTCTGCGCTTAATTTTATCCCCCCCAAAACAGAATTTTTGTCAACAGTATATGCAACACAATGTGCTAAAGCTGTTGAACGAATTAAGATATGAACAAACGGACTGCACCATTATTTTCCTTGGGAAATTCTAGCACGAAATCATGTGCCCCATGACCATTTAAAACCCTACGGTGCATCCAAGATAACCGCCGTCCCGCTCACCTGCACCATATGATTTCCCCCTGGGCCTAATATGTCCCCACATGATGGTTTCCGTCAATTTTCATAAGGGGTGGTAAGGGACTTATGGCCCACCCTGTAATTCATTTAATTCTCACTAGTGGCTGTGAAAAATTTTTTCTTTCTGTTGTTGCAGATAAGCAACAAGATGCATTTAAGGGTTACGATAGAAACAGTCTTTCTCTTTAAGTGAATTAATGATATTAAAATAACCTGGACCATTGCTTATTTAGTCAACCAAATTTCTTTTTGTATAATTTTGAATTACTAGAATTGTCATCAAAATCAACAGTGATCATATACCGGGTGGGCAAGAAATAACGTGAGGTGTTCAGAGCTCGCTAGAGGGAATTCTATTAGGCCAATTGCAGTACATTTTGGTGTATATACTTAGTGGACCATGCAGTTTCGATTTCTGCAAAAATTTGCATAAGCGCGTTCCGTTTTGAGCAATCATGACAATAAAAGGCAAGGCTGAGGATTTCCCATCATTCACGAACGAATGGCCTAACGATGACGCTTACTCTGCCTGACCGGGCGTTATTAGTCAAGTTGTTTTATCAGAAGAGCGACAATGCAAGTGCTACCCTTCGTGAATTCCGGTGATTGAAAACGTTACGAAGAGGACCGATGAGCATAACTAACTTACGGAAAATGATTGAACGATTTGAATCTACCGGAACTCTAGGAGTGCAACCAGGCCGGGGACGCAAACGAATCGGGGCAGCAACACGTTGAAGAAGTTGCAACTGCTGTTGTGGAACAGGAGATGACTACTGTGCAGGGTACCAGCAGTGCACACGCAATAGCACGCCAAACAGATATCCCATATTCGACGGTGAGGAAATTATTGCATAAGATATTGACATTTTATCCCTATAAACTCACACCTGTTCAACAATTGCTTCCTGGAGATGAATGTACCCGAACTGACTTTTTGTTGAGATGTTTAGCACGTATGGAAGTGGATGATGCATAGCCATGGCAAATTTTATGGAGTGATGAGGCACATTTTTATTTGAATGGTGATATCAATACCCACAACTGCCGTATTTGGGCTGCATCAAATCCACAAGTGTGTCTGCCAACTCCTATGCATTCACCGAAACTAACAGTATGGTGCGGCTTCACTGCTTCTTTCATCATCGGCCCGTACTTTTTTGAAGAAATCCGTCCCCGTGGACCGGTGACTTGCTCCGTCAATTCTGCCAGGAATGCCGATATGCTTGAGAATTTTGTGATACCACGATTGCAGGAAAAGGGTTGTCTGAATTCTACCATTTTTTATGCAGGATGGTGCGCCACCGCACATCGGACGTCAGGTGCAGCAGATCTTGCGAGAACGTTTTTCAGACAACAAAATAATTAGTCGTGCATTTCCCATGGTATGGCCACCCAGTCGCCTGATCTCAACCCTTGTGATTTTTGGTTATGGGGATATTTGAAAAGCCTTGTGTATCAAGCACATGTTCCTGACCTCTCAAACTTAAAGGATCATATAACGTCACATATCAGACTAATTAATGCAGATATACTGCGAGCTGCCGTCGAAAATGTCGTGTACCGCATGCAGCTATTGGAACAGCGCACTGGTGGTCATATTGAAACACATTTGTAATTAAAAATAAAACATTGCTTATTGTTGTTACTAAAGTTGGTTTGTACGGTATTTGTTCATTTGACAATTAGGTATTCATTGTTTTCTTGAAATAAGCGCCTCCTATGGCGGCTTTTGGTACTATTTTTTTTTTTTTTTGAAAAATTGAAACTGCATGTTCCACTAAGTGTATACACCAACATGTACTGTATTTGGTCAAATAGAAATCCCGCTAGCGAGCTCTGAACACCTCACGTTATTTCTTGCCCATCCGGTATTTTTAAGCCGTTTTAAAGAAGCAGAATGTTTACACGACCAAAATACACTATAAAAAAGAAGATTCTTGAAAAGGAGTGCTATTGCGGATCCTCGTAAAAGTGCGTGCAAATTAATGCTGAAATGATGGATCATTTATCGTAACATATTTTGCAACAGTAATGTCGTTTGTCTAAATATTTGTTAACATTTTCTGTGTGTTTAAATAAACACGCATGTTTGTAGCTCTGATTTACGACTTATTTCAGTGAACTCACGTTAAATATTTTAAGGAAAATGTGTTCACATGTATAGGATATAGATTACAATCTTATACTCTTATTCTACAAAGTTTTGCAACGCACCTTATTTTCACCTATTTCTCGTTGATTTAGATGAGCTCAGAAACAGAATGCAGTGAATTCTGTGACAGAAGATACTCTCAGGCGCATTTGGGAAGAATTCGGCTATAGCGTTGAAGTTATCCGTGCAGCAAGTGGAGGGCACTTAGAGGCATTTAAAAAACTTAAAGACCTACTCAGCAACCTGTAAGTTGTGTTGTAACTGTAACCCCTCAGTATATGCTCGTTCGAAAATTACATCTTTTCATGATTAACCTGCCCAGTACAAAAAACAATTGACTTGCTGTATCTTCTCTTAAATATAAAAGAGTATGGAAAAAGGATTTTTATGACTTCAACATAAATATTTTTATTTGGAAAAGGCTTTTCCTAAAAGTTACACGATCTCCAGATGTCAGCAAACAAGTTGAGTGCATATAAATTTTTCACTTAAACTTTTTATCACGTCCACTGTTTGTGAAATTTTTTAATGAATTCTTAATGGCCTGGCTAACGTCACAGAGAGCAGCAAACATTAATTCACAAAGCGAGTATTACGACTGGAAAATCACAGGAAGTATTCGTTGTACCCAACATCATGTGCCAATGTGAGGTTAGAGATCACGTGATTCCCGGGAGAGGGAGCGCGAGAGAGAAGGAACCGAGGGAATTACCTACAAAATTACCTGGTTACGCGCGAGCAGGAGCGGTGTCAGAAACGCGCATGCCCAGATCAAACCGATTGTCTCCATGGCGACACATCGATTCCCAGCAGAAGGAAGAGAGAGAGAGAGAGATGGAGGGGTCTCGAAGAGGGGGTAAGGTAAACGGTGTAACCAATGAACTCGCAGGACGAAGAGGGGGATTCACGGCGAAACAAGTGATGGATTCGCACGTCAAGGAACGGTCACCTTAATTAGACGCAACGATTGTATCTCTACGCCAAAAATCCTTTGTAAAAGAGAGAGGGGGTGAAAATGAAAAAAAAAAAAGTCTTCGGAGCAATTATGTCCTCAGAACATAACGACGCATCAAATTAGTTGCAGGAACCTCTTTGACACTTCTCGTCAAAGCGATAAAAAAACTCTCTTTGCAACGGCTCATATTACATTTTCTTTGAAATTGGCGGCTGAATTCTTCTGTCCTCGAATATAATTTATTGCCTACATTTCTTTTTACCTGAAGGCAACAGCAATCTTAATCAAGCCCAATAACCAGATGAACTGGGCCTATATGGTAGCATGTAATTGTTTTTATTAGCACATTTATGTCTCGTAATGTTATGGTAACCTTTCCGTTTAATTCAATTAAGCTTATTACAAAATGCTTACTGACTCGTTGAACGACAACAAATATCTACGAATCTATTAAAACTGTCAACAATCTATTAAGATAGTGCTATAGAAAGTGAAGATGCGCAATCTGATGCTCACGTCAAATTTGACCTTTGTCCTCTTTAAGGGGTCAAATCATAACAAAAGTGGCAATGGAAAACATTAAGAACACACCCTGTTTACCCAAAAATCACCACTGTATGTAATGTTCGAGAAATGTTTGTACATGCATATTGAATTCGGGTTTTCAACTCATTCAAGTGTCTGGGAGGAGTTTGATATACATCATCTTTCACACAACAAGTAATGTAGTTTGACACTTCAGTAGTTCTGTGTGGTGGTGCCCCATCCTGCTGAAACCATATTGACGAAGTTCAGCCAAAGGCAAACTTTTGCCCAATCACAAGCACCAGTCCATGTACCTCGTAAAAACTGGACCAATTACTGTCGAATTATACATCCCGCACCAAACGTTAGGCCACTCTTTGTATTGATGGCTTGTTTCTCTGTAAAAGTGTGGCTAATATAAAAAGGGAAGCTGAGTGTCGTCGACAACAGTAGACGTGTTCCATTCTTCAACTATGGGCAAACGACGCGATTTAACAGCCTTCGAACGCAGGATGATTGTAGGTGCTCGGAGCTATGGAGCGACTATCAGCGAAACAGCAGCATTCGTGGGGTGCTCAAGAGCAGCCGTCGTTAAAGTATTTAAGGACTGGACGGTTAGCCGGAAGACGGGGTCTGAACGTTCCCGTTGTGGCCGCCCGCGGATGGTTGATGATCGGACAGAACGGAGACTGTCACGACTGGTAAAGGATAACAGAAGGGCAACTGTGCATCAAATCACTGCTGACCTTAATCAGGGGTCCTCCAAAACGGTCTCTGAATGCACTGTCCGCGGTACACTGCATCGCATGGGATACGGAAGCCGAAGACCCGTCCGCACACCTTTGCTGTCTGCAGCCAACAAGCGGAAACGACTCCAATTCGCTCAGGAACACAAGGAGTGGACTATCGAGCAGTGGAAACAAATCATGTGGTCTGACGAGTCACGATTCCTGTTACATCATGCAGACGGCCGCGTGAGAATCTGGCGGAAACAGTACGAAAGCATGGACCCCGCATGCATGAGTACAACCCTTCAGGCCGGTGCGGGCAGTGGTATGGTCTGGGGAATGTTTGGCATGCGTTGGGTCCGTTAAGACGTGTTGATGTCGTACCCCAATGGAGATGGCTACTTCCAGTAAGACAATGCGCCATGCCACAGAGCTGTTCAAGGAGTGGTTCAAGGAACATGAGGGGGACTTTACCTTACTTCGGTGGCCCCCACAATCCCCAGATCTCGCTCCAATTGAGCATTTGTGGGACGAAGTCGAACGAACCATCAGACGGCTAATTCTACCACCGTCCAATCTAGCACAACTAGACAGTGCTATCCATCAGGCATGGTGCAGATTCCTGCCACCACCTTCCAACAGCTCGTGGAATCAATGCCACGAAGAATCACCACAGTATTAAAGGCAAAAGGTGGCTCAACGAGGTACCGACAGGGTGGTCATAATAATATGCTCACTCAGTGTATAATACCATCTTGAGTGAATGAAGATTCGTCACTCAAGAGAATGCACTTATTAGTTTAGCAAGCATAAAGTTACAAAAATCGCTACTCAACTGACGATCCTTCTCTCTTTCAAGTGTATGAACAGGGATTACATGGTAAAGATGATATTTCGGGATGATAACCCACATTCCGAAGACGCTTCAAAATAGGCGATCACATACATCTACGTCATTAATGGTTCTCTGTAATTGCCTTCTGGGATGACGTGTATGTACACACCCTGTTCTTCGTAATCTGTTTATGCGAAATTGTGTAATGTGTGACACTGTATGTTTATGAAACATGGTGCGTTCTACAAGTTTCCCATTGCCACTTTTGTTGTATCTTAAAGGTGAAAATGTTACGTTATGATTTGCGCATCAGTTTGCGCATCTTCACTTTCCTATAACATTGTGTTAGTAGATTGTCGACAATTTTAATAGATTTGTAAATATTTGGGTGGATCACTTAAAAGTAAACACTTTGTATTAATTGCCCCGTTAAAATATCGATTAGTTTTACTGGGTTCGCAAAATAACCAAAAGAATCTCAAAGCAATATCATTAATCGTTCGGCCTACGCTTATGGAAGCTCCTATGTTTGAGTACTTCTGTATAATAAGTTGTACACTTATTTTCAGGAAAAAAAGAGCACATTGAAGGAGTTGAACCAGGACTTCGCTTTATTCACGGTATGTGAAATCGACAATATCCCAAACGACTAACATATTGGTGTCAGAGGGGTCAGGTGTGTCGATGAAACTAATAAATTTGTATACCTTTCTCTGGCCTTCTCGATGAAGGGTTTGGCAGTTAGGTGGTCTGTGACCTCAGTATTAGACTCCAGTTTACATTGGTTCATGAGTTACAGCCCCTTGGCACTCTAGGACAATTTTGGTGGTGAAGCCTCCAGTCATACGTCTAACTCGACCGTTCAATTTATGTTGGATTTAGAAGATGAAGCTAGAATTCACGCTATGACCGTCAAGTCACCAGATGCAACCCCGGTGGATTTCTGTGGATTTGAATTGCAAACGAGGCCTTGCTCGATGCCGTCCAACAAACATTCAGAGTCTCTGGAAAGCTTGCAAACAGGAATGGAACAACATTATTATTATGTATTTTGCGTCCAAGTGGACAAAGTTAAACCCCCAAACTATGAGGTTTGTCGATCAAGAAAATAGTTTGTTAAGATAACGTGAGCATGTCGTATGTGATCATTACAGGGTTTTCTGTCACATTTCCAAATTTTTTGACGATATTCTAGGGGAATGGCATTCCAATCCTTTATACAATTGAACGGAAAATATCTTTCTTTAATGGAAGAAATGATGGACGGAGGTTGAATCAAGAGTTGGTTTTGTAGTCTTGATCGTGGACTGCTAATAATCCAAGCTGTGATAAAGTTGGCAGGATGGGAATGATGGTAAAAGGCTTTAATTAGTTCTTTCAATTTAGCCAAAATGACAATCGTATTAAAGGTGGGAAGAGTTAGATCGTTACATATTTGCGTCATAGATTGTTGGATGTAAATATTTAAAGCTGTGCGGATAATGTTATTATATGCCACCTTCAGTTTCTCGAGTACGTATTTAGTTGACATCAGCCTAGCCGTTCTACAAATATCTTTTATAAAGCGGAAGATATGGTGCAGGGCAATAATCACCAAATAGAGCACAGTTTCTTCGTAAACTTTCTCCTCCAAATTGTTACCACAGATCGTAATCAACCTTCTGCAGTGCTCTACATCAGTATCTTTTACCAAAAAAATATTGACTTCACTTTGCATATTACAAAAAACTGTCATCACTGAATTTTGACCACCCGTTTAGTAATGGAAGTAGCCACCCTTCGCCGCTGTAACTGCTGCTAGGCATCGTGGCATGGACGTAAAAAGTGCGCGTTATGTATCCGATGGTATGGCAGTCCATTCTGCATGAAGCGCTGTCCACAGAGCTTCGAGAGTCATAGGTGGAGGGTCCAGCTGCCGTACATGGTGATCAAGGTGCTCCGACAGATGTTCGATTGGATTGATATCCGGCGAATTAGCGGGCCAAGGGAGCACTGGAAATTCAGTAGAGTGTTCCACGAACCAATCCAGAAGGAGACGTGCCTTGTGGCAGGGTGCATTGTCCTGCTGGAACACACTAATCACATTAGGGGAACATCGTGAGCATGTACGGGTGCATCTGGTCCGCTACGATTGACAGATTCAAATTGCCCTCTAGACGAATCAGTGGACCTAACTGCTCCCAACAGAAGATCCCCCATACGTGGACACTACCTCCACCAGCCTGTTTTCGGCCCACAATAGCCTCCTGCAGTCTCTTTTCATGGCGTTCACGGCGCACTCGCCATCGCCCGTTCATCTTATGGAGCAAAAACCTTGACTCGTCGGAGAAGGTGATTTTAGCCCACTCGTCTGTGGTCCAATGGCGGTGCTTACGTGCAAAGTCTAGGCGTCGTGGATGATGACCCCTGGTCAACATGGGTGCAGCAACCATGCGTCGACTGTTCAGGCCCATCCGTAGCAGGGTGCGTTCAAAGGTAATGTCGGATACACGTCTGTTGGTATCACTGTTGAATCTGGTGGTCAGTTGATGGACTGTGGCTTTCCAGTAACCTTTTATGAGTCGTCGTAGGCGCCGCTCACCCCGTTGGTCGATGGCTCGTGACGCTTGCTGCGATAACCTATTATCATCCCTTTTTGGATGTCCGTTAAATCCGGATGTTTACCCATCTTGAGGCTCGTGCACCTTCCGTTTGATGCACCAGCTTTAAAGCTTTCTCAGCCTGTTATGTAAATTTTGCAATGTGTAATCGTTGTTGGGGCGAACCATGCGTGTGCCTTGAAGAGGTGCTGGCCATAATTCACTGAAATGACCGTGTATATCAGAACAATATAAATTTTTCGTCTTCAAATTCTCAAAAGTTAAGAAAATAATACACTCTCGTATATAAAATTTCTGTTGTTCGGGAAAATATTTTTTATTTTCTACCAGCTTGATAAATTAAATCTGATAAAATACTCGTCTAGAAATACCCATCGGGGAATCGTAGTAAACGACTTCTCCCAGATTAAAGCCTTAACGTATGGTTCTCACTCGGGAAGAGAACGAGAAAAAGAGAGAAAAAAATTACAAAATCTTTTTTTATCATTTCTCTCTTGAAAAGAGGGGAAAACAGAAACAACGTCTATTAAATTAAATGAACGTTGAATTAAAGATAATATCCGCATAGATAAACCTGCATGTTTATAATTGTCAGCCAGAAATAAAGCCATTAAACTTTATTAAAAATCCATAAATTCATCGTATAAACTTTAAAAGAGAAAAAACACAAACTGCTCTTAAAGTAGATACATAATAAAATGAACACCTTTGATTTTAAACGTTTTGTCGAATATTTAGGGATGTAAAGAAGCATGTTACGCCATATATATTTCAGCGAAAATTTTGTCCCGAAGGCAAATAGGGGACCAGCAACAAATAAACAAGCTTTAGCAGTGAAGCAGAAATACATTTATACATTTATTAACAAGAATATACTTCCACCGAGTAGGGTAAGGCAAGTGCCAGACCCTGCAATCATCTATTTTTATCGCTTTATCTGCAATTTTTACCTCCCCCTCCCCCCCCCACCAAGTTTTGACGTAGAATACGTCTTACGTTTCGAGACTAGGATGTCACGCTTAAATCGTTGATGTCACGAAAAGTGTTGATCACGTTGAAAACTTTAATAACGTGAAAACAATTAATGATAGAAGAATGATCGATATCGCATTCGATAGAGTATAGAACAAAGCATATTCTAGACCATCAGTGATTTCGTGCTAACCTCATTGGCTAACTCAATCGCAGTGCAAAGTTGAGTCAGAAAATCTGCTCTAGGGCGGATATTAAATTAGTCTAATTCCGGCTTCCTATGTGCTATCACGACTTTTGAGATGTCATTTGTTTTATTTTTCTTTGCTTTATAAAATGGTTCAAAATTTAAACCTCAATATTCAATAGTATCTAAGATATCGGCCTTCGAAGTGTGCAAATTTCGCAAAAATTCCATACAGAATTTCCAAATTTATGCCTAATAAACACGAGAAAAATTATAGAAATCGTCACAGGAATATAGATCAAGAGATGAGGAATCCAAAAACACCTGGATGTACGATCTTGAGCGTCAATGGGCTCAACTGAAATGCCTCAAAGTTGAGGCGCCGCGCCTCCAAGATGAACTACAGCTCGATACGAATGCGCCAATAACTGAAAGTTCGACGCCAACAAATATCTGATGACATAAACATATCAACATGGAGTTATAGAATTCAACTAGTGGAAGTTCATAACGAGCCATAACCGTTAACATTAACAGCATCTTCATCAAATAAGATTTAAGTAAGAAGCGACATATATGCGAAAATTTTGGAGACTGAATTCATATTTCGTTTTATATTCATTAACAATGAATTTGGATATTCAAGTAATGTTTATAACAGATTTTAATTTGAGAAGGACTTTAGGCGCCCACATAACAGTAATGTGATATGTTTGCTCCATCAGTTTCAACAGTCCAATGTGAATGATTTCATGCTGTGCATTCATTGTAGAACAAATTTAGAAATATTAGACACGTTGCAGATGTGTGCCTAAGCAGATGTGTGCTTTAAGCCTGTTTCACAATTACTGTTTGCGGGCGAAAAACAGGCGAATGCGGAAACCGCAACCGAGGCGAAGATTTTCCTCACATACTGCCGTTTCACAATTAGAGGAAATCGCCCGCACTGCTCTTCGCAACTGCTTTGCGGGCGAAATTTTCAATTCAGACAGGTTCTGAAATTTAGCGAATCCGCGACAGCTTAAACCAATCAGGAAGCTTCAGGTTCGCACAGAACTATAGGGGGGAAAGTTGGAGAGAAGTAATGAACGCATATTTATAAGAGAAAAGGTTAGGTTTACCTTTCAATAACCTGGAATACAATAACCTTCAATAAATAATAGCTATTAAATAAAAATGAAAAATAAATAATAATAATAATAATAATAATAATAATAATAATAATAATAATAATTAACAAAATAATTAATAAATAATAAATAAAATGTTCTAATTGCCTTTAGAGAATTATCCTTTTTGCTTTGATAAAGGATAGTCTCTATCCGAAACGTCAGCTTTTTATTTTATTTTATATTTCTAGTTTCATTTTGATTTTATTTATTATTTAGTAATTATTTTGGAGAGAAGTAACAAAAACGGAAGAAATATACAAATCCACTTGGGCGTATTATGACAGCTTACTATTCCTTCGGGTAGGGTCTTTTAATCTACCCTGCTTAAAAAATTAAAAGACCCTGCTTCGGGCATAGCCTACATGATAAGCCTATTCTCTTATCATGTAGGCTATGGTTCGGGATACAGTTTCCAACCGCACGTAGAATGAACCAATCAGGAGCTAGTTAATGCGGCCGCGAATTTAATTGTGAAATGGAAACGGAAAATTGTTAAATCGCCCGCTTTGCTAGCGGAAGCGCTAGTATTCGCATCCTGTGCGGATTCGCTGGGGCAAATGCGGGCGATTTAATTGTGAAACAGGCTTAAAACGCGGAATGTAGTATCTTCTGCGTCAACTATTTGATGAGCCACATTTATAGACTAGTCGCCAAAATTTCGACCGTTTTGCCAGAACAGATTTTTTTCAAAACAGAACCGTTTTCATTTGAGAATAGCACCAATATTTATGGAGATATAAAGGTTTCTTTAAAAAAAAAAAAAAAAATCGAAATTTTTTCATAGGTTTTTTGTTTATAGCATGCAAGGTTTTCAACCCAATGCCAAGCCATTTTCAGGAAACTGGTCAAAGTACGCTAGACTCTATACCCTACAATCAGATATAAAAATATTAAATATGACCCGTGCCCACTTCGTTGGGCATAATGTTAATAATCCTTTTTTAGTACAGAGTGTTATGTTTTAATTTCTAACTGCCAAAAGGAGGGTTATACGTAGGTATAGTTTGTATTTGCATGCTAATACAAAATTCGAAAGTAACTCTGTCCGAAAGAAAAAACATTTTCTGCGGGATTTGCGATAAACGAATTCCATGAGGATCACGTCGCGGGAAAAGTTAGTTTGGTTATGGTAATTTTAATTGTTCAAAACTTCTCTGTAAACTATATTGGATGTAATGTTATCATTTGGTAGCAAAATATATTGTCTATCAGGAGTTCCAACCCGAGATAAGCCAACATATAACTGCCCATGGGAAAAACACGGCTTTCTCAGGTCAATGCCCACCAGAGAGAATGTTTGACCTTGGGACTTGTTAATAGTGAGGGCAAAAGAGATCTTCACTGGAAACTGTAGCCTTTTAAACGGTATGGGTAAATCAGTGGGAATCATGGGTATCCGCGGAATATAAGCTAGTTGTCCCACTGCTGGCCCTGTGAGAATGGTCGCCACGATTATATTGTCCCGTAACTCTTTTGTAAGCAGCCTTGTCCCATTACACATGTTGGGGGGGCTCAAGTTTCTTAATAGCATGATAGGAATGCCAACTTTTAACACAAGATCGTGAGGAGGTAAGCCAGAAGGGTTCAAAGAATTTAAAAATTCTTGGGGATAGTGCACTGTATCCTCAATATTACACACCGTAAAAATAGACTTATAGTGTTTGACCTGACCGGGAATTTTCTCTAAAATGAGTTTATTTATTTCATTCACTGTATCGTTTCTGGGTGACACTATTCGCAAGGCGCTGTTCATGCTCAGAGGAAGTCTCTCCAAGTCTGCGTACTGTAGCCGCTCGTGTCTGGGATGTATGTCTAGACAGTTGAGATTTTCTTTTAGGCATATTGACAGTTATGTTTTCAAAAAAACATTTAAAAAATGGAACAGTTGTTCTAAATAGATTTTTTTTATAGAAATAAAGCAAATAAGCAAGATGAACATAACCTAAATGCAACAAACTAAATACCTATAACCTAAATTAATATCTACATGAAGCAAATGAAGCAAACTAAATAGCTAGGTATAACTTAAATAAATATCTACATGAAACAAACTAAATACCTATAACCTAAATTAAATGAAAAATATAAACAGAAAACAGTTCTGAAAAGAAATTATTTTTTAAAAATGTACAGAAAATAAAGACTTTTAATTTTTAATGAAAGAATGTAATTTTTAATGTAAGGAGCCGACCACGCGACTGAGCCGCGCGGGTACCTACCTCTCAGATGTAATAGGCCACGCCCCCTTCTCCCGCAGCGTTCGTAAGAAACGCTTTCATTCGACCGTTTTTTCTCCGATTCACTTTGCAAAACCGACTACCACGTAAAAGCCTTTTTATTTTTCAGCAATAATGTGGCTTTCTATTGGTGAAAGAATTTTTAAAATCGGTTCAGTAGATCCCGAGATTACCCCTTACAATTTAACAAATATACAAACACACAAACTTTACTTCTTTATAATATTAGTATAGATTTGATGAAATTTGAACTTTTTCACTAAATAATATTTAACTGCGCATGCGCAGGCGTTGCCAGGATGTCTTTTGCATAATTTATTAGCCCAAGCAAATATCGTGAAAATTCAGAAAGATTTTTGGCAGAATGAGTTGAATTTCTGTTGCTCTCAAGTATAAACAAAACGATAAGGGGTTTTCACCAAATTTTTATTTTTGTACCGGACAGCAGTGTCAATCTCCTTACGCTGATATGAAGTCAATATGCCTTGATATCAGCGTTAATAGAATAAAGAAATATTGGTGTCCGGTCCAAAAAAATTACGAAAAAAAACAAAACAAAAACCAGTGAAATAGGCAAATATTTCTGATTTTTCTTCTGGTAAGTAAATTTTCGCACTAATATATTGGTTATAGAATTTTTACCATTAGTTCATCATAACTCATTATTGTTAATCCTGCTACCGTTTTTGCGGTTATGTTAAGTTATTGAATGGAGTATCTTATAAACAAACTTTATTAGCTTAACCAAAACATGGCGATGGGGCAAGTTTACACAGGAATTATGGAGCAGATTTACACACTGTTTGAGGCCATATAAGATTTACACGGTGGATATGAAAATTGAGTGAAATAGTGTGTCAACTTGCCCCGGTCTTCCCTACACTATGTGATCAAAGATTTAGAGACACCAGCATTTCTGCGTCGCAGGCTTCAGATAACTAGATTTATTAAGCGGTGGAAGACGACAGCCGAGGAAGACTTTTCACCAGTTTTTGGTGTAAGAAGCTGGAATTTCTCTTCATTCCTGCCTCAAAGCACTAGATAGTTCGACCACGGTGTGAAGGACGGGGTGATCTGACACGTAGTCGACGTTCCAATTCATCCCACGAGTATTCAATGGGAAGGACGTGTACAGACCTCGCTTTATGGCAAGGAGCATTGTCATGTTGATAAAGAAGAGGGCCATCCCTGAACTGTTCCCACAATATTGGCAGTGCACAGTTGTCCAAGATGTCTCCATAAGGAACAGCATTCGTCGTTCCTGTATCAAAAAAAAAAAAAACTGGACTTGTCCGAACCATGAAAAAGAGCTCCATACCAAACTTCACAGTAGGCATCGCACACACAGATAGGAAACGTTTTCTAGGCATTCACCAAACCTAGCTTCGTCCAACTGATTGCCAGAATGTGACTTGTGATTCATCAGTCCATACGACACGTTTCCATTGTTCCATGCTCCAGTTTCTGCGAGGTTTACACCACTCCAAACGTCGACTGGAATTATTGTCAGTGACGAAGGGCTTATGAGCAGCAGCACGACCGCTGAAACCAAGGGATTGGAGTTCCCGATGTATGGCGATTGTGCTAGCAACACAAGGAGAATTTCTGAACGCTGTAGCAATCATTTCAGCAGAAGACCTTCGATTGCTCCAGGTCATACGTGCAAGCACTCGACGATCTCTTTCTGTTAATATCTTGGGATATGCCTCGGTGGCTCAGTGGTTGCGTGATCGCCTCTGATACCCGAGTACGCAGGTTCGATCCCGGCCGAGGACGACGAGGATTTTTCAGGGGGGAAATCCTGAGATCACGCACTTCCTTCGGAAGGGAAGTAAAGCCGTTGGTCCCGTGTAGTCGTTTGCCGGCTGCACGTTAAAGAACCCTTGCGACGCAAAATTTGCGGCCCCTATAACGCCGTCCTGAAATGACCATGGCAGTTGAAAAGGACGTTAATACCAAATAAACCAAACCAAACCTAATTTCTTGAGTCTGCCAGTTCGTGATTGCACTGTTGTTGTTCCCTGGGTCTTCCACTTTGCAATCACATTGCCTATACAGGGTGGTCCATAAGTCTGTCCCCCCCTTTTATTTTTTGAACCGAAGCAGATATGTCAATTTTGATGA
>JAHWFO010105193.1:0-12362 GCA_023313115.1 Rhysida immarginata
GCCACTCCTCTTCAACAGTACCACGATCACTGGGTAGTTCTTTGAAACTTGAAGATATGCTATCTGCAAAGGTCTTCCTCACAGCTCTATCCTCCAGTGCCTCCCATTTGATGCGCCAAGTTTGTCTGAACCTAGTATTTCGCTTGGTTGGCATGGATTCAGAGAACCGCAAAGTGCAGACAACAAGGTGGTGATCAGTTGATAGTTCTGCCCCTCTTCTCACACGAGTATCCAACACTGATCGGAATAAGTCAGCTGAAACGATTACAAAATCAATCAGTGACTTCTGGTCCATTGCATCCCTGTACCAGGTATACTAATGGACATCCCTGTGCTGGAAGAAGGTGTTTGTGATGGAAAGTCCATTGTTGCAACAGAGATCCAACAAGCACCTGCATCGGGGTCACCATTCCTCCCAATCACGCCCCTCCACGTTTGGTCATCAGCCCCTACGTGTGCATTGAAGTCGCCCATCAGGATGACAGAATCTGCACTCCCTCTCCTGCTAAGAGCAGCATCAACTTCATCTAGAAAAAGTGGGTACTCTGTGACTGCATTCGGAGCATATGCAACGAATAGAGAGAGAGACCGTTTCCCTATCTGAAGCCTCAGGAGACACAGTCTTCCACCTAAGGGGGTCTAATCTGCAACATAATCTGCCAGCCGGGGACTTGTGAGTATCCCCACTCCCGCCTGGGCAGTCATGTTAGGGTTGACACCAGAGTAGAAAAGCTTCCACCCTCCTTCTAAGTCCACAGTTCCAGAACCTGGACGTTTCGTAGAGGTAATACCTATGATATCCAGTCGATACCGTTTGGCTTCCTCCACTAACTCTGATTCCTTTCCTGTCATGGAGAATACGTTCCAAGTGCCGATTGACAGCACCCGATCCCGTTGTCGCTTTACCAGTTTCTCCTCCTGGGTAAAGGCATGCGCTGCCCCCGACTGTTTCCCCAAGCGCATAGCGAGTGCACTGGTGGGGCTTCTCGGAGGCATTGCTCCGAGATAACAGCCGGGAGACTGTCGACTATTTTTCGAACGAGAGCCTCTGCCTAACTCCCGAACGCGGGTGACTTTAACCTGCGCCACACCCGATGCAGTATGAATTCTTTTATTTGTCAACATCATGAGATATATGTTTGTTTGGATACTCTTCGTCTCACTTCTCAACCATGACCTTTCTGGTAAGGGTGACCCTAAGGTAGCCGTGCTACAACCAGCATAGCTCACAGAATCCCTGAAGCACCCAAACCCCTGACCCACGGTAATTAAATAATTCTCCAATTAAATTTCCTAAACAAATTTTAAAAAACCCCACGATGAATTTAAGAACAAATTAAAAAATAATAAGCACAGTTTAAAAGTAAAAATAATAAGCATATTTAATTTACACATTGAGGCTAAAAGATTTCCATTTTTACGTTCCTAAAAATTTATATACATGAGCTCCCTAAAATTCAATTATATCCAACCAATGATTTTTAAAACTCATTTAAAAAAATTTTGATTTTACACTTAACTGCAACAAAGAGTTCACATGGAAAAATTCATTTCCAGAAGGTTAAAAACGAGTAAACAAATATTTTCATTCGTTTTGTAACGACGAAGAAAATCCATAATGTAAGTCACAAGAAATTATTCTAGCCGCAATAGGCATTCCCTCACTGCAAAAACGATGTTAGTGATCCCAAATAAAGGAATTTTCTTGGAATATGGAAATCAATCCGGCATTCGATGACATTGGAAATCACATAAATTTTGAAGAATAAGCCGAAAAACCAGAAGTCCCAACACTTAAAAAATTACTTCACATAAATTTAAAACATTCCATAACTTTGAATTTTGAAGTTGGTCCAAAAACAGAAGCCAAAAGACTTATAAATACATTAAAATTTTCCCATTAGCTTTAACGTTTTCGAGTGCCGGCACTCATCATTAGAAGTAAAAGGGAGAATGATACAATAAACACAGAACTAAAGAAACTAAAAATTAATGAAATCGAAGATACGGAAATAAAATAATGGATTATTCACATGATCATCCATTTATTATCTAAATCATGTGATGCCGTCACCAGAGTGTGCTTAGCTTTATTGATAAAAAAAAGCTTCCTTTAGCGTTCTTTTCCTTAACTCTTTCTCTCTGACAAATATCCTAATTTCACTCCATTTTATTTTATGCCCTGTAGCATAGCAATGTTTGGCGAAGCATTTTCAATATAATTTAAATGAATTGCTCTCTCATGTTCCTCTAAACGGGATATGAGAGAACGACCCGTTTGTCCAATATAATTAGCATCACAATCTTCACAAGGTATTTCATAGACCACCTCAGTTGTATCCACTAATTTCCGAAAATTATAATCACCCTTATGCAATTCTTTCAGCTCTCTATAAGTTCTTCCATCCAAAGAACCTTTTTCCTTATTACATTGATGCATATTAATAGTTTTTTTTTAAATTGTGTTATTAATCTTTGGAACTAATTGTATATTCTCTTCTACAAAGCATTTTTTAATTCTTTTAAACAAAGAATCATAAGTAACTGAAATTCTTTTTCTAACATTAAGTAATTGCCGATAATGTTTTTGTTTCTTTTGAAAACATGTGATTAAAACTCTGTCAATTACCTTTGAAGGATATCTATTAAATTTCATTTTTTTTTTAGTTAACTTTCTAATATATCCAGGTAAAACAGTAGGAGAACAAAGATTCTTAGATCTTTCAATAAAACTAATTATTGTGTTAATTTTGTAGGTAAAAGGGATTTTCGAATGGTAGTGGGGAAGATTATTACCTTGTGTCTTTTTTTCATAAATATCAAATAAAAAACCATCATAATATCTATATATAGACAAATCCAGAAAATTTATCATTTCATTAACCATACTATTAACTTGAAATTCAAAATTTGAATTCTGAGATGCACAGGAGACTAAATTGTTAAGATCATCTAAATCTGTTATAATCAAAATGTCACCAACATATCTTACCCAATATTTAATATTCAAAGAGAAAGGTGAATTATTAACAATTTCCTTTTCCCAATTATTAAAAAAAAATGTTTGACAGAATTGAGGATAATGGGCTGCCCATTGGCAAGCCATTATGGATTCAGTCATCGCGCGATTGTGTAAGATACCGAAGAGATTAACCTGATATTATTAAGGAACAATTAAAACCAACAGAATCAAAACCAAATAAATTTTATACGATAGTTAAATTGTATAAAACAGATTATCCAGTGCACCTAATTACTTGTACATATTCAGCAGCTACATATAAATTAGCCAAATTTATGGCAAATTTTTTAGGTAATCATTTTTGTTTTCCTTATACAAGAGAGAGAAAAGTGGAAAGAAAAACGAAAAAGTGAATTTTCCATGCAACCCCAAACACTGAATTCACTGGTGGTGGTTTCGTGAACGACAACGTGGAAATAGTGGATGTTCTCCAAAAGCAGCCACTGAACGCTGTTGCTGCCAATGCTTTCTCGTGAAGCCAACATTGTTGCCTTTTGTTGACTCGCTTATGGTTCCACTCTCCTCTGCTCATCCGAGCTGTGTAATTATTATGTGTAATTATTTTTAACTAGCAGAGGTACCTGGCGTTGAGCGGGATAATTATACTTGTAGGTAAACAGAACAATCTCAAAAAATTAAATTATAACCGAGGGGGCCGACAGTGACCCGAATCTTGTCATTCGGCTCTCGAATCTTATACCGAATCCCGAATCATATCATTTCGAATCTTATATTCGAAACAATTTTAACGGAGTTATATGGAAATAAAAAAAATGTAATAATCGATTTCATAAAATCTTAGAATAAAATGAAAGCAAAATTTGAAGGATATTTAGAAAAATAATAGTAGATAATAGCATGGTCTTTATATTTCTTTATAATATAAGGATCGTGATAATAGTATAAAAGTGTCTACGCAATTTTTAATAGATTTTTACGCTATATCGAATTTCGAATCGATATTTTTTTATTTCAAATCTCTACGATAATCCAAAGATTCCGAATCTTGTCATCGATATTTGCTATTGTCGGCCCCCTCGATTATAACTCCCAATTGGTTAAATAATGACTCAATCAATACAACACAGAGCAAAAGGACTATCCATTCTAGGAAAAATACGAAAAACAGGAATTATACTGGGACTTTATCTAAACTCTTCTTGACTTGCCTCACCACTGCAGAGCATCACCAGATACTGTAGATTCAAGTTTCTCTTGCTCTATTAGAAACTCCCGTTGTTCAGATGCTTCAAATGCCCATATAGCTTTTTCTGTTTTAGTTGCAGAGTTTCTCTGACCAATACTCGTTCTATCTGTTTCCTTTCCAGACACAAATTTTTGCTGGTCATCTGGACGTTTGATAGAGAGCTCAAGGGAGACTCGTGCGACTCCTTTGCCTCATCAATAGACGCTGCCTTATTAATGTTCTATCACTGCATCATCATTTTATGCTCATTATTAATGATTCTTGGAAACATACGTTCAATCATCGCATTATCAGCATCTCAGTTTCCAAAATATGCACATTCCCACAGAATATAGTCAAAATGTATTTTTATGAAATGTTTGGATTTGATGTGCTACCAAATAATCTAGGTGATAACCCTGGCGTGGCTCGGAATTTTTTTTTTTTTGGATTAAATTTTGCAATATCTTAAAAATAAACACATGAAAACGCTTAGAATTAATAGAGTAAAAATTCTTAATGAAAATTCGAAAAAAGGCTCACAATAAATGGACCTCTCCAAGGATGCCAGTGCTAGTCTAAATAATTTCTTAGTCATGTAATCTTACTTTAGATGTACACTTGATGCTGTTGCAATTCCCACTCTTCCCTCGATGTCTTGAAGCAAAACTTGGCCATTCATCACTTTGTGTAGTCTAGCAGTCGCCGATTCTTCTATTTACTTGCTTACCATTTGCTCAATACAGCACGGAGCTAAAGGAGAGCTTCCTCTGTCATCTTTCCACTCTTTCTCAATAGTCTGCTAACTCTCCATTATCTCCAGTTACTGATCATTTTTAAAGATTTTCAAGAAATTGTTAAGTACTAAGAACTAACTCTTTTCTAAGAAAAGCCTGAATAACAGGAATTCTATGCATATTGAAACTTCTGTATTGCACAAACTTTTCCTTGCATTGTTAGTCATGAGATATACACTGTTGGTCCGTGCAGAGTGTTTGTGAATTGCCTGTTGATACCATTGTTGATAAGCATTGTTGCACAAACTTTGCCTTGCATTGTTGGTCATGAGATATTTCTCATTATTGCCTTGCCATAACCATGAATATCTATTTTTTTTATCAATAATTATTATTTTTACGAAATCTGAGGTAGACAATGACCTTCCTCAAGCTTTGAAGGTCAAGTATGCAACATTTCATCAAGATCAGAATAAAACTGTAGATTTGTATTAAATACCCACAAACAAACATCCTTCTTTATATATATAGAAGATAAATTTTAAATTACATTACTATAAATGAATTTTTATAAATGTACATATATTATTATATTTTATTATATTAGTCATAAATGGAGATTGTCTTTATTAATTTTGGCAATTTTAAATTTATAAATGAATAATACAAAGTGGTTCTATAAGACCATTTATATCTTTAAATAAAAGATTTGAATCTTGTATGTGAATAATTAAGGTTAAGTTTTAACAATGTACAGCCTCTATTACTCCTCCAACAGGTTTGCTCTTTACTCCATCATCGATAAAGATAGTGGCGCCCTCATACGGCTACTCTAGACTTTAGTGACCGCTATGAACCGAAACCGAACTAAGGGGCGACTGCCCCCCTCCCCCTCCACCCCTTATCTCCTTCTTCCATGCACCTTCAGTTTTAGCCAGATGACGAAGTAGGTAAGATAGATCAAGAACCCGCCTCAGGTAAAAGAGGCCGTCTGGTAACCCTACTCGGGGTGACTTTTATGTTTGTCAGATTGACAATTTAAATTTAAAAAAAAAAAAAAATCGATGGCACGTGTGATATTTTTTATGAATAATTTTTCACGCTTACATAACTCTAATGCACATGGCAAATATTAACTAGTTATAACAAGAGCTCATAAGGGTTATAAACATATGAGCTCTTGGTTATAAACATAACAAATAGAAACATAACAAACTCTTGAGCATAACCTGTCGCAATGGGCCAGCTGACTGAGCACAGACAACCTGTAAATCAGAGACGTTTGTAAAAGGAATGCGTGTTCTTATGGTGCTCTCGGGAATGTGTAAGACTTTCGGTTTTGAAGATGTGCTGCACGTCATCAACCATGAAGGAAGGAAGTATCATGGTCATCAACACCCAAGGTAGGGCAAAGTAGATAAAATGATGGGCAGTGACATCGACCGGAAGTCAGCCATTTTTGATCCCACTGTGAATCAGGAAAAACGTGCAATTTATATCCATTTCGACTGTGATTAATGCAATTTGATGCACAAGAACTAGTCAATTATGTGTTTAGTTGAAAATATGAAGGAAAACAAATAAATCTATTATGTGTATTGAGCTGTAACGTATTCCCACTGTTTGACCCCACTGTGAATCAGAAATACGTTACAGCTCAATACACATAATAATGTTATTTGTTTTTCCTCATATTTTCAACTAAAGACACATTTTGTTGGTTGTTGTGCACCAAATTGCAGTAATCACAGTCGAAATGGATACAAATTGTACGCTTTTTCTGATTCACAGTGGGATCAAAAATGGCGGACTTCCGGTCGATGTCACTGCCCAACCTTTTATATACTTTGCCCTAACCCAAGGTACAGCCACTTTGGCTGGCGAGCGCCATTCGCGGACAAGCGTCGCTTCTCATGATGTCACGAAACAGAAACCGGTAACCAGTGTGACCAGGTTTTTAAACTCGAAATTACTACGGCACAAGCCCTCCCATTACTACATATTACTACGTTAAGTGTCCCAAAATACTACCTTATTACTACAGTAAGGGCAGGGCCGGATTTTCCATTAGTCTAACTAGGATTCAGCCTAGGGCCTCAAGATCAAGCGGGGCCTACATTCAAATTGTTAGCATTAAAAATGGGAGGTGAAAGGGCCTCATAAGTGGAATAGCCTAGGGGCCTCTTTTCATCTAAATATGTGTACAGCCCTGAGTAAGGGGACTTTTTACTAATTATTAGGCTAATTATAGATCAGTGCTATACAACGCAAGGAAAGTAGTTAACTTTAAACGAGTCGACAGTGAGAGGGACTGCAATGGAGGGCGGCATACTTCAACACCAACTACCAGCACAAAAGCTGGAGGGAGCGGATGCGAAGCGCGGAAGGAGTGATGCGGCACACTACTGGGCTCAGCCCAGGGGACTGCTGTCAGGCGTCTGGCGAAAGTGATGTGAGACTGAACGTGAAATCAACTGCATCCACTGCAAACATGAGTCATCACTTAACTTATCAATCAACACCATCCGATGAGTCAAGGTGGTGTTGCATGTTGGACTGATGACCAAATAGTGCTCATGTTTTAGGATATTACCATAATCTAAGGAAGTAATATCCTAAAACTTCTTTAGACTATGATATTACTACACTTATTACTACGGAGATTTAAATATTACTACATATTACTACTTTTTCCAAATTACTACGGTCATTACTACGGCTGGGATTTTAGGCCATTTATTACTACGGTAGTAATGAAATTACTACGTCTGGTCACCCTGCCGGTAACTGATGATCGCTTTAGATACGTAAAATCGAAAACGCTAGTGAAAAATTTAAAATAATTTCTTTTTATTTGAGCCTGTACTTGTTAAATTACCCATATTAAGTAACTATTGACTTAAGGACTTAACTAACTAAACGATTTGATTAATTAAAACAGAATAAACAACTTACTTTAAGTGGAATTTAAAAAGTTATTTAACGCCGGTGCCTCTGCTAGTGAAATATAAAATCGGGCTTGGTTGCTTATAAAACAAGAAGTAAAGAGAGCCTAATGAACACCAAGCTATGGTAAACACTCAAATTATGTTGGCAATATTATATTTATTTACAATAATTTATTAATGTGTGAATAATTTGTTTATCAACGTGGAAATTTCTATGTTCTTCGCCAACGTCGGAATTTTGAATTCTACTGACTGATTTCTGGTGATAGTTTTGCAATTTTTTATTTGGCTCGTTTTAAAATCTCACGCTTCTCATAACGTTTATGTCGATTTGATAGTTTAGGTGATGTTGTTGATGGTATATGCGTTACGTTTTCTCCGATATTGGCAGCGTTTGCTCTTGTATCTGATGATATTTCAGGATTCAGTGATGATACTGTTATTCTATGGTACTGCTCCCTTCATCAACCTTTTCACTTGTGGGAGATCTAATAGTTCATTCTTAGCCAACAAGGAGAAACTGTTTTTCCTTGTTGACTAAGGTTCATTTTTCAAATCACGCTCATAGTCTGAAGGTTTGAAATGGGCTGAACAGATTTTGATATAATTTGGATTTAGTCTGTACAGAACGCTATCCATTAATAGATGCATCTTTTGGAATTGAATGATAAATTATGTTTATTGTTTTTCTCGTATGATTTGAACAAGTGGCAACGGAGCAAGAGGATGTATTTTTTGATATTTTCACATAATTTTACTATACGAATTATTTATTTCTCGAAAAACTTGCGATTCACAGTTCACGACTAGCGATTTAAAAAAAAATTATTTTCATTAAAGGAAAATTAAGACTAAAATGAGGTATTTACGGTTTTATAAAGATTAAAAAAGGTTGAATTTGATGAGGAAATGTAAACGAATCTCCGATTTTCCCCGTTCAGTTAATGAAACTCGCATTGTTCCCGTCGTCTGCTGTCGCCTGGTTTCTGTCATAGCCAACTAAAAACACGGGCCCCGGCGCGATCCAAGGTTAAAGCGATGACGTCATACCCGTAGGCTGGCAGTTTGAATGTTCATTACGAACTAAATTTTAATTTTTATAAATAACTAAAACATTGCTTTCTCATAAATATTATTATTATTTCTAATAAATATTATTATTGCTTTTGTTTTCAACATGATTATAAGATTTGATTAACTTAAGAATTAACTTATTAGACAATTTAATTATAAGATTTGTTTATCATTTTGAATTTAACTGGCTATGGTTTAACAATTTATTTGCAAACTGTAAAAGTGAAAAAATAAAAAGTAAATTGAAAATAAAATATTTTATTAAACTTCAAAGTAATATCAAACAATACAAAATTACAAATTCGTCAATTCCATCAGTTTCCAAGTTTTCTTATTTTCCTTTTACAATTTTTAATATCACTCCGTTTATCTTTTATTACTTTAGTAAAATTATTTAACAAAATTTTGGGTTTAAGCAATATGATATTTTCTAGTTTTTTTCTCTTTTGATAAGCTGCAAAAACATTCACTATATAAATCTAAATCTTCTCTTTTTAACATTGTACAACTTAAATTTTGTAACACACAAACCTGATTTTTGGATCCTAAAAATTTTTCATCATAATCCTCAAGAATATTTTTCTTTATAAACCAAACAATTGAAACTGTTCTCTAACAACAGTTTCTGTTGGAAAAATCAATTTTCCTCTATCTTGTTCCAAGATTAATTGGAATGGACCTTCTTCTATCAAGTTTAATTTTTTATATAACTGAAACCAGTTTATGCGTATATCACATTTTTTTTCTTCAATTCTTTTTTTACAACAAAACCTCCTATATATGTTAGAATAGGCAGTATGTTTTGGGGGACTAAATCAGGATAGAAATCATTGCATATTAAAATGTTAGAATATTCAGTAAAATCGCCTTTATCAGATGGTAACTCTTCAAATAGGGAGTAATGTTTTAAGAGGCACATTAACATTTTTGGAAGAAAACATAATCATATCATTTTTGAATCTAATTTTACGCTCACTTTCTAACACTTGAATTAAACTAATGTAATAGTTTGATCCAGAAAGTTGTCTGTAAGATCCAAATCGGCTTTCTAAATTGTCACTTTGGAATTTTCCAAGTAGAATATAATCAATATTATAGTTTTTAAAGAGATACGGTATCATTGCTGTAAATGCCTCACTGGTAGTAATGTTGAAACGTTTGTGAGGATATTGTTACATTTTGTGCCAACGAAAATCTCCAATTTTTTAACCACAGAGTTAAACGTTTCAAAAATTGTGTTTGTGCTTCATTATTGGCCCTCACAGGATGTCGAAACTCATCATTGAATCTTTCACCTTCAAAAGCACTTTTAACATTTATGATTTTCCACCATTTTACAATTAATTCTATAAAGTAACAAATACCTTCAAAATTAGCAAATAAATTAGGTTCATCTTTAGCAATACATTTCAATGCTACAGGATATTTTTCATTGAATGCTTTTAAAGCCAACTTTACGTTTTGTTTTTCAATACTCGATGGATAGACTGCCTTGCTTGATATGTAAAGCTCGTCCATATTTTACAAGTGGGTGTTTTTCGAGTTCATACATTTGTTCTAGATGTTTAAAATGTGCTTCATGAAAAATATTAAAATCATCAAATTTTGGAAACTTTAAACAGGAATTCTTTTTGGCTAGCCAATTATTACGAATACACTTTAAAATATGAACACTGTCAAATATGATAAATAATAATCTGTTGCTATCAAATGGATGTGTAATTTTCGGTTGAAGAGTATGATTTTCAGTTAGAAGTTCAAATGCTCTTCTATTTACTGCATTGTTGTCTGAAATTAAGGAAATTATCTTGTAACCAATGTTCTCTACTTCAAGAATAATTTTGATGAGGAGTTCATGCAACTGCTCTGCTTTCAGATTGTTTACGGGAATCAAACTAACCACATCCTTGTACTTTGAAAGTATTGACGAGATCATGAACACTTGAACTGTTTTAGCAGGAGTTTTGGGATCAAAGAAGCTTGAACCAAATACATTATTTCTTTTTAAAGTCAGAGTAGGTTCTATATAAATTTCTTCCAAAAGTAAATTTACCAAGAGTTCATGCTCTTTGAGATGCTGGATTTTTGTTTTCAGATAAGATACACTGCTTTGAAACGAGTCAAGCAGAGAAGAAAATCTACAAACTAATCTTTCTAATGTTCTTGTGTCGGGAAGACAAATTAATTTACATTTTAACAAATTTTTGTATGCAGCACGTGAGGTAATATAAAGAGTTGCAGCCATCACCATAGTATGATTTTCATATTTTCTATTGTTCTTTGATGTATTTAACAGTATTATTTGTTCCGTATTTTTAGTTGGCTATGGGTTTCTGTTTGATGACGTTTGCGCAGACGGCATTAAAAAAAACGCATCGCGCATCCCCAAGTGCTTACCTTAGAGGAGGGATGCTTACCTACCCATCCCTCCTCTAAGGTGCTTACCCCCTGATCAACACCAACCTGCATGTCATCTCTTTAGGTGGTGTTGATGTCATTCACATCATCTAACTAACCTCAGATGGCGCTGCATTAGTTTCGGATTGAATGTGTTGGTTTCGCTTTTTCATAATGCGTGCAGGGAAGAGTTGACGTGTGTTGTAACCAAAGATTCTTTTACTAACATATCCATTTACGAGCAATTATTTTGTGTATTAATGTCATCCCACGTTCTATACTGTGGACGCTAAATTATGACGTCGGGGAGAAAAACAATTGTCGTTTTTTAAGTATTATCAAGAGCTCATAAGGGATAAGGGGTCGTCCCTTATGAGCTCCTGGTATTATTGCGTATCAGGGATAAGGGGTCGTCCATAAATTGCATAACGTAAAATTGGCTCTCTTTTAACCCCCACCCTCCCCCTTGTAACGCACCCATAACGCAAGTCTGGACCCCCCCCATAATTACGTAACGCTGCGCTCGACCTTCTCCCTTGAATGATTTTCAAAAAACGTATAATTTTCTAGAATAATTCAGAATAATTATTGTGATAAATTTACAAGGGAAACTAAACTTCTGAACAATAATGAATGAAGCATTGTATTTTATTAACTCTAAAGTGAAAATCTCTCATCCACAGTATTTGCTTATAGTGATTGTATTTTATGATAACAATACCACTTACAGAACTGACATTGACTTAATATGTGGCGAGATAGAAACGTCCGGGTTCTGGAACTGTGGACTTAGAAGGAGGGTGGAAGCTCTTCTACTCAGGTGTCGACCCCAACATGACTGCCCAGGCGGGAGTGGGGATACTCACAAGTCCCCGGCTGCAGATTATGTTGCAGATTGGAAGACTGTATCTCCTGAGGCTTCAGATAGGGAAACGGTTTCTCTCTCTATTCGTTGCATATGCTCCGAAAGCAGTCACAGAGTACCCACTCTTTCTAGA
>JAHWFO010105234.1:0-15212 GCA_023313115.1 Rhysida immarginata
GGCATGCAGATTCCGACGGATTGTCCACCGAGAGACGTTTCTAGTGCGGCCAGTATTGAACTGGTCTGTGATTTGCTGCACTGTTGCGCTCCTGTCTCTCTGAATCATTCGTCCCAGGTGTCGCCGGTCACGATCATTCAGGGCAGCTGGACGCCCGGTATGGTGCCTGTTGTGGACTGTGATGCCTTCATCCAGCCATTCCCGATACACCCTGGAGACAGTTGAGCGGGGAAAGCCAAATTCCTGCACCACTGCCGAAATGGAACATTCCATGCGTCGGGCACCTACTATCATATCTCGTTCAAAAGACGTCAACTCGCGACGATGTGCCATTTCTGATTAATGACTTATCCAAGCTCTTTCCACAACGTCCAATGGTCCATTCCCAGAATCTTATCCAAGCTCTTACCCCTGTGAATTCGTGAGCCATGCCCATCAATCAATGTGCTTGCTATCCCATGAGTTTTGCTCCATATATATATGAACGGGACCCATGCGCAGTTTGCGCGATAATTAGTATTATCAAATTCAATTCATTCTAATTGTTTCGTTTGGTGAACTCACATTTTCTCCTTTATTTATAGTTTTGTGATTGATTGATGATAAAAATTGTTGCTCAGACAACAATGGTCAGGTGACTTTTCCGTTCCAGCTTTGCTTTAAGTGAGCGCCAACAATGCTTAAACGTGCAACAACAATGCCAAACTGTTTCCGTGACGAACCCACATGTTCTCCTTTATATATAGTTGGATGGATATGTGTGTATTGCAAGGAATGTACATTTAGAGGGGAAAAAAACCCAATTAATATACTTTTTATTATGATATATTTATTTTAAATTATTTACAAAAAATAAATAAATTATGCCATGGAGTAAAGATAGCAGGAAACCACTGATCCACATAAAACTTTTAATCGGACGTATGCGCATTTCGGTAGCCACGCTGCTTTCTTCAGCATACACAAGGATTTTGATCAGAACAGACCTTGTGTTTCCTGTTATCTTTATTGAAGTTCGTCCACAGTGTCCCGCTCCAGTATTCTTATGCCATGGAGTTTAATCTTCATGTGGCTGAAATAAAAAAAATTAGAATTAAGAGTCTAGTATTTAAAAACTATTGATGTGTAAACATAAGGTAACTTTATCACCTGCATTTCTGATTGAACATTTGCAAGCAAGCTCAACACTTGAATTTGGAAAATTGTTGCCTGATGAGGTGGCATGCCTTGCATCACATGCCCAACCTGCAAAAGGAATCCCTTGTATGGGTTTTCCACAAATTCCCTTACAATGGGATCTCTTGTAGGTGGGCAGGCCATGCGCTGTTGGATTAGGCCGGTACACCTCTCTGAATGTCGATGCCATTACGGTTAAATCTCCAGCACCACGATTTCTTTTCTACAAAACAATAGTTAAAAAATTATTTTACCTTATTAAGTAGGTTTATTATCTAGATTAAACATTAATTGCAATGTTTTAGCAATGAAATTAGTTGCCCATCAATTTACCTGGCCTCTTGGAGTATGAACTGCATCTGATGAAGATGTAGCTGAAATAGGCAGCTTTGGATTCTAAATAATACAATATTTATATAATATCTGATCATTATCGATCCCGAATGTTAAACTGATTTATTGTACAAATGGAAAACTAGAATTGACTCACCTGAAAATCTGGTTCAATCATTGATGGATCATCCAGATCAGTGATTGAATCAGAATTTATACATGTATTTGGCTCCTCCAGGATCGAGGCTGAGCCATTTGGGCTGCCTTGTGCCAATCGTTCAAGTAGGTTTTGAGGGGACATCTCATCATCTAAGTTACTTGATGATCTGGAAAATATTGCACAATACAAATTAGATTATCGAATATATTAACTGCAAATTTTTGGATGGAAAATATAGTACTCTGTATGATTAACGGACGATAATTATTTAACCCCGTACAAAAGGACATTTGCCTCATATACGGCCAGTCTTCTTTTAAAACATCTTGGCTCGAGGAACCACTTTTTGTACTTTGTGCTTTTCTCAGTTTTTTTCTGTGCGTGTCTCTGAGAGACCGCCATCTCTTCTGACAATTTATCACTTTAATATATAGTAAGAGTCAGTAAATTAAAAAAAAAAGATACAAGTGCAAACAGATGAACGTTAAAAAGCCGGCGTCGAGCTTATTACTTGAACTCGACGACAGCCAATATTTTTAATAATTATTATTGTTTAGGAATTCTTGCGAAAAATATAAGGACGAGCGAATTATAAATAAAGTGAATAACAATAAAAGAGAAGATGAAAGTAAAAACAAAAACTAATTCAACAAACCGTCAACTTTTAACTCGTTGGCCACCTCCTCCCACGCTGCTTTAACTTTTATCCTATTTTTATGATCTCTATTTTGGAGATCATATAACACAGGCCTCTCCTGAATTTTTTCAATAAACACCAAATTGAACTTAATGCTATCTTGCTTCGTCGTTTTTGATTTTTGCAAATTAAAAATGTGTAAAAAAAAAAAAAAAAAGGGGGGGGGGAATGTGCAAATATAAAAATGTCAAGTGGAGAGCAGAGTAGAGGTATAGTGAGTGGCTAGAAGGGGGAGGAGCACAAGGAAAATGTGGAAAGCACATGGAAGGTGTCAACATTTCATCACGCATGCGCCAGAAAGATCACGTGGTCTGAATCGCAGCAACGCAGCGGTGAAAAGTTTGATCGGCTCGAACTTCATACGACGTGCGATTCGACGCAGTATCGCAGTATCGCATGCGTTCATGCGCCCATGTAAACTGCCCTTTAGGCTCTCTTAAATCACTCTTAAATCTGTTTATAGTTTGCTGTTCCTTCCATACATTAAGCACATCATAAAACACTATATTCTTGATTACGGTTCATTATATGCACAGGCCTTTATTCTAAAACTATCACTTATCTGGAGTTCATAAAACAGCCAATGATGCTAGTGGATGAAAGCTTGTAGGTTACAGCCGTCGCTTCGTGGAGTCTACGCTGCCTTCTCTTCTGTGCATGCTGATTCGAGTACTCGGCGACGTGATACCCATTAGTCTTGTGTCTTCCCGCGATCTTGCCACCAGCTCCGCTGCAAAGGGATCCTTGTTACAGGGACTAGGAATGTGCGATACCAATGAAGTATCGATACATCCGGTATCGAGTATTTTAATAAAATACTCGATACCGATATCGAGTATTCAATGGAAAAGTATCGATAGTATCGAGTAAAAATGAGTATTTATTTATATAGTAAAATGCATTTCTGAGAGGACGTCGAACCTATACTGGAGCACGTGGAGGCTAACATCACTCATTACAATTAGACCTCACTACTATTACTAGGAGCTATCATTAAGTGTCCGAGTCATTTTTTTTTATTTCCTGTGCGCCCATAGAGCGAGGCGTGAGCTCGACCTCGTTAGGAGAAATAAAAACAAACGCTTCGAAAGATACTTCCCTAATCAGTAGGCAGCCACTGTAATAAAAGCGTTAAAATATTCAACAGATTCTGAATTAACGCTGAAAATCGAACATCTTCATTAGGTGACTCATAGGTTTTTTCAGTATCGAGTATCGATGTACAAACTATCGATATTATCGATACTCGTGCCATATTACAACATCCGATACTTGAGTACTCGATACCGGCATGTATCGATACTTTTTGGTATTGGTATCGGTATCGGAGGGACCAGCCAGGTTGCCTCCTGCGATGAAGCTTAGGGATTATAGCTGCCGCTCAGTCGTCATCACTTGATACCCATTAGCCTGGTGTCTTCCGCGATCATGCCTCCAGCTCCGCTGCAAAGGGATCCTAGTTATGATGACCAGCCAGGTTGCCTCCTACGATGAAGCGTAGGGATTATAGCTGCCGCTTCGTCACTCCTCGTGATACTATCTGCTCCTTCTTCTCTTCTGCTTCCATTCTCTCATCGCCCGTTGATCTGCTACCTCCTTCTCAAGTATCGCCAATAAGACATCGTCCGACTATTGCTACGACCGATGGCACAAAAAAAAAACTTTTAAGACTGTCTACACTGTTAAGACTGTCTCTCTTTCTTTTTGCTAAACAACTCTTACTGTTGGGCATCTCTCCCAATTCTCCGATGTTTTCTGTATATACTTCTATCTCATTCTCCTCTCTAAGTTCGGTCGCTGGTCCCTCTCTTTCTCTGTCTCTTCTTGTTCTCCCTGCTTTAACGTTCAACTCACTCTCTTCTTTTTCTTGCACTTGATTGGTTTTTCTATTTTCATTTCTTAGAATTTTACTTCTGAAGGTCGTTGTCTAGGCGACGCTGCCCCTCCTTCCTTGCTCATTTGTTTAAATTTCTACTTCCCTAATCCTCTTACAATAGGTGTCTTAAGGCTATTTTTCTGCACTTAGTGTTCCAACATGTGGTTTTCGTTGAGAGAGCCATTTTCTTTTTATTATTAAATTCTTAATATTTTATTACCTTATTAAATGTTATGTTATGTTATGTTAGGTCATTTCGCAACTCCAAGTATCAAAAAGAAAATTATAATAAAATTACTAATACTTCTGTACTTACTCGATTAACAATTTTATTCTGTTCCCGTTTTCTTATTTCTTAACCTCCTACCCTCTCGCGTTATATTACTCTCCCTTTCCTAACTACTAAATAACTTCTCTAATTTCTACTTTTTATCCCTTTTATTATTAATAAATGAACAACACAGATATGCCTAATAAATATCCCACATGTCCCGTCACAATTTAAAAATGTTTCATTGTAAAACAAGAAAGCTGTGCATGCTAGAGAAATTTAAAAATTATATTCGTAATCAGCAGAAAAAATACTACCAAAAATTACCCACTTTCATTTTGTCACAAGAAAAATCTTAAATTTTGTTGACCAGTGTAATCGGTCGAGAGGTACATGTTAATTCATATTTATCGAAATGCCATCTAAGAAATGCCATAAGAAATGAATGCGTCAGAGAAGACAAAAAGTTATCTGGGCGTCGGAAATATCTGAACAACGGAAGCTCCGTCTACAGCAGGAAGTTGTAGAATTACTGAAAACCAATTTGAGTTATTATTTAACTTCTTGAGATTGTTCTGTTTACTTAAACTGTAATTATCCCAGGGAACGCCGGGTGCCTCTGCTAGTTTCAAATATTTTTTAGTTTATGTTTTTTGGTTTTATTATTTATTTATTTATTACTCCTGTCTTATTCCTGTCTTATCTTAAAAAAGCTTTAATGAACTATGAAAGATATTTGTATAATTATTGACTTTCTCTCTCTTTGGCACATAAGAATTGAATCACTGTGGTATAAATTCACTCAAGGATTACAATTTTCAGGGTAAACTATTTTACAGGCTAGCTTATTAAAAAAAATTACAAACTAGTATTGCATGGGACTGAATAGAATGCTATAATCAAAAACACAAACTGATCCATGAAAAGTATGCATTTTCATAGTTTATTAATGAATTACTTTATGAATCGAGGGTCGTCCGAATCGGGAGAAAATTTAAAATGAATAAAGTCAGCTACGTATGCCTGCATTATTCCCGCGTTGATCGGACATGGTCAAAATGTCGAGTCAGTCACTGGTGGCTCCAAAACGAGCTTTCAGACGGGCTTTGACCAGTCGCGACCGGTCGGACTTTTTAGACACACCCTTAGTTTTTAGCACCCCAGTTCTTCCTTCCCTGGTTTTAGTTTTAGTTGAAGTTTTATTCAAACTATTTTCTTCCTCCATTCTTTAGGTTTTATGTAAAATAAAAAAACAAAAATAAATTTTTTTTTAAATAAACGTGAAATAACCGTCTATGAAAAACAAAAAATATATACTTTATAATAATTAACTACTATTGTCGATCACGGCTGCCACTTTCACTCCTGTGGCGCTAGCGTCGCAGCGACTATAATGGCGGCGCAGTTGGGATACTGAATAGGTGAGCGAGCACGTGAGAAAAACAGCACACTTGACAACTCAACTGTATTTTTTTTCGCTGCTTTATACGATGGTAAATTATTGTTGCGTCTCGGGGTGTAAAGGAAAAGTAGGAGAAGGAAAGACGCTATCGTTCCATAAATTTCCTAGAGATGGGAAATTAAAGAAGGAATGGTGCATTAAGTTAAAAATGGGAAAAAACCTACGGAAACAATGGTTGTTTGTTCACAACATTTTAAAGAAGACGTGCAGGAAATGTTATACCATTTTTCTTATTACTCGTGCATTCATTTTAGTATTTCATGTGCATTTTTCATTACATTACGACCACGATGTAGGTCTAAAAAAAGACTGATTCCCATAGCCGCGATCCCACGATAATCGTATCCGTCTGAGTCGAGCCTATGCACGGCTAAGCATTCTACTCCGAATTTCTGTTCTGATTGAAATCGATGCTACAATTCAAACTTTTACACGCCCCTATCCTACGATTTCACTCATGTGGATCGATGTATTTGGGCTTATGCATGTTTAGATGATGCTATTCGTGTTTCGGTTATAAAAATGTGATTTTCGTAACTCGCGAATGTTTATAATTATTTTCAAAATTTCTTTAAAAATAATGAACGTTGAGGGAAATTTAATTAATAAAATGCATATAAAATAATTGTTTTCATACCCAAATGAAAAATTTTATTCTTTCCCAAAAGCATTAAACCATCAGACATTTCTCAGAATTACAAATTTAAAATTCAGTGTTCATAAATAGTAAAAATTCTGTTTTATATAAAATATTAAATTGCCTTTAAAATTTGGATTGGTCAGAAAAGAATACAAATACGAGGGTTGGGGCATAAGTCATGGCAACTATTTTTTTTTGTCAGAGCTAAGGGATGATATAATAAAATGTCATATGTCTCAAGGAAGCTGTGACTGGTAGTATGTTTCCACAACATTAGATGGCTCCGTGAGTTCCTGATGTTGCGCAGAGAGCAATGTTAAATCAGTTCTCAGTCAACCGCCGTGCAAGGAGGATGTAACCCGAGTTGAACAACGCTCGTATATCAAAATAGCCGTTCTCTATTTTGATTTCTGTTACTTATTCTGGAAAAAGAAAACCGGTAATCATGTTCCAGAATAAATTTTCCAGAAGCATGAAACGTATGAAACATTACAGGCTTCATGATTCCAGAACATGAAACCTGTAATGTTGTCAACTACCTTAATAAACATGAGAAGCAAAGTGTTGGCTTGTTGTTAAATGTCCGTACATTTCGTCCATTCCTTGTCCTTTCATCTGTATATTTCACATTTTCCACCCATGCTTAAATTCTCATAAAAAAAAAATAGTTGCCATGACTTATGCCCCAACCCTCGTATATAAATAACTTGAATTGCATCAAAATGTTTTTATCAAAAATAAATTCATTCGTAATAAATATGATGGGAGATCGAAGGGATTGCAACAACAAACGATCCATCCTCTTGCTCAGCATTTCTGGGAAACTATGCTCAGTGTCAGGAGAGTAGAAGTCAGGAAATAGCAGACACCAAACAGTTGATCGAGGAAGCAGTGTGTTTTCGACTTGGCCAAAACACAACGAATCACAACTTTTTTCTAAGGTAAATCTTCGAGAAACCCTGGGAGTATACAAAACAAGTCTATGCTTGCTTTCTGGACCTCAAAAAAGCATACGACAGATTTCTTTGCTATCATATCTGCATACAAACACTCCAAGATTCGTGTCTGGATAAATGGCATTAATTCAAAGACCCTTCATGCATGTTGGACTCTGCACATGCAGAGTTAGGTTAGGTGAGGAACATAATGACTCTTGTTCATTATCTTTATGGACTGAATAGACTGGGCAGCCAAGGTGTTGAGCGTTTTTGTGTGCGTGACTGCTTGGTGGAGAGATCGCTCTTTGCTCATGACCTTTTGGGTCTTCTTGCACTAACTTATATGTACTACATCGGTTTGCAGCTAAGCATGGGGATGAAAATCAATTTGGCTAAAACTGAGATTTTGTTCCTTACAAGAGAGCTTGCATAGTGTTAAGGGGACCCCATTGAGACATATTGGTGGAGAAATTCAAGTATCTCGGGACTGCATTCACTAGTGATGGGTGGCAGGATAGAGAATTGGATGCTCAGATCGGTGCAGCAAGCTGTGTCACCATAGTTGTAAAGTCTTTAGTTGTAGAGTCCCTACTTCTCCACATTGAGAGGTCTTGTCAGTATGGCCATCTGATATGGATGCTGCAAACTGGTCTTCCTAGGCAGTTGTTTTTTTTCTAACCAGTGGATATGAGAGGTTATACTCCATTCGGTCGACTCCCATTTGGTCGACTTTCAAAGGGCCGATAGGGTTAGTTTGTCGGCATTAATTCCCCCCCCTTTCGTGAATAACCTCCCCCAACACCAACCTTTCTTATCTGAATCGAAAGCCCATGATTCGAAAAGATATGTTGAAATTTTGAAAAATTTTGTGCGTATAAGACCAATTTTGTGTAGCTATCTCCTCCGAAACGGCAACAAGCAGAATCAAATGAAATTAATACATACTTAGAGGGTACCATAAACTGTGCCTTGACGTATTTTTATGATAAATGGTTAAGCCTAGTTAGAGATAATTTTCTAAAAATGAAATGACTATAATGTTCCTACAAGCGAACCAAACTGAAAAAACTTGGTATGTGGAGACTCCTCTTATTAAGGCGAATATTTTTTGTAAGTAACTTACTTGGCTTGATGAGTAAATAAACAGTAAATAAAATGTAAAAATAAACTCACATAAATAAATAGACCGATAACAATGTAAAACAGTTTTATTCAATATTTAATAAAATGAAGGAACATTATTATGTGCAACTCGATTTAAAAGAACAATGGCATCCTCTACTGTTTGCGGCGAATGTTCATACATACGAGTATAAGATTGATAACGCCGATTGAGTTCGGCATATTTAGCATTACCTTTTGGTAGTCTGTGAGCGGCAGCAATGCTTGCTAGCTTCATCTCATAATCAATTTGCTTCTGTTTAATTGCATCGATGAATGCATGAATATTAGGATGGAATTCTTTTATTGATGACTTCAAACTGAAAAGTTTCGAGACTATCCTCAAAACTTCTAATTTTTACTTCCCAGACTGTTGGTTTAGATATGTCGATGATATCTTCACGATATTCGATACAAAAATATGCGATATCGATACTTTTATAATTCATTTAAACAGTTTTTTCCCCACAGTACAGTTTACTTTTGAAGTAGAAAAAGACCAAAAACTGCCATTCCTTGGATAAAAAATTCATACAGGATATCACCACCATGGAAAAAACTAGTCCTCCGTAGCAAAACATTCAATCGACACAACCCGGAAGCGTTTCCAGACCAGAAAGGGGTAGGTGGGTGCTGGCGGGTGAGGTCATTCATGAAATGGGGGAAGTAATGCTGACAAACCAACCCTATCGGCCCATTGACAGTCGACCGATTGCGAGTCGACCGATTGGGATTCGACCGAATGCGAGTCGACCGATTGCGAGTCGACCGATTGGGATTCGACCGAATGCGAGTCGACCGATTGCGAGTCGACCGATTGGGATTCGACCGAATGCGAGTCGACCGATTGAGAGTCGACCGAACGGAGTTACCCCATATGAGACCAAGGGGTTGGCCTAGTACCAGGTGACTACAAGGAGAATCTGATGGTAGAAGATCACTATTGCCCCTGCAACTCTAACGGTTAAGTGGGTTTGAAAAGTACATAAATAAATTAAATACAAATGAAAGAAAACTTTAAGTCGGTGGGTTTCGTTTCAGGATACAGTAATTTAGCAAACGAGAGGAACACTCACGTGCATAAAAATTTATTTATACTTGTTTCATAAGTGTAATTCTACGTGCTTTTCTATTTATGTGTTTTTCCTTTCTCCTATGTGACTCAAGATTGTCAACAAATCTAAAGAAATGGGGAATGTGAAGAACAAAAGTTTAAAAAATTTACTCATTAAATTAAATTAACAAGCATTAAATAAACAGTATAAATTTAAAAAAAATACAGGCATATTGATTATTTATAGTAAACATGGAGCATTATTATTGAGAAATAACAAATTTCACAAATTACATACAAATCTGATTACAAAAAGCTAGAAACAAAGTGACACAACAGACCTAATATGTATAACCGAATGCCACTTTCCACATTGTTATTAACCTGTTAAGTGTTAAAATGTAAAACTTTGTAATTGCTAGCTTTTTGACAATAGATTTGTTTGTAATTTGTGATATTTGTTATTTCTGAATTATTAATGGTCCATGTTTACTATAAATAATGATTATCAATCTGTCTGTAATTATTTAACATTGAATACATTATTTAAATGAAAGTTGATTATTAAATTGAAGGTTTTGAGGATAGTCCATGAATATGTTACTGCAGAAGTAATGTCTAAATCTAGACTTGGTGCAAAATGCGAACCAACTGGTTTTACGATGTTCAAACCAAATAAAGATATCGAAGTAATAAGCGATAGTATCGATATTCAAGAAGTATCTACATCGAATTTTCGATGATCGTAACTTCATTAAATAAAAATGTTATCAACCGATGTTTTTCAAAAACTGGGGGAACTACTGTGTTCGTGTTACTGTACATGTATTAATATACAGAAAAAAATTACATAAAAATACAGGAACAATTACAATCTCCAAATATCGTATGCACTTAAAATTATAAAAATTTCATGTTTAGTGCTTGACAAAAACAATCGGTTGCTGAAAATAGTAACGAAACGCAACATCGATGTAAAGGAAGCATCGATGTTAGTTTTTCTGACATCGTCTATCATTAATAGGCAATGATCGCTAATACATGTGATGAAAAGGATTTCGTTTATAAACGATCTGACAACTCAAAATAAAAAGAAAATAAAGTGACACGGGACTTGATCCCCACTCCCTTCACTTAAAACATGCACCATAATAGTGTTTCCTATCTCCAGAGAAAGAGACAACATGCTGAAATTTGACGGATAGTAAAAAATAAAATTAAAAAAAAAAATAAATAAATAAAAACTTACCATCATTTTTCAACTCCGTCAATCGTTTATCCATTTTTCAACTCTGTCGATTGTTTAGGTTAGCCTAACAGTGTTGCGTTGAACCTCGGACGAATAGGTTATAGCTGTCGCGTTGAACTATCTCGTCTGTCTCGCTGCTCCTACGTTTAATCCCTACTGCGCGCTTACAGATATGGCCGCTAGAGCGGCGTCACTGTATTCCGTGATCGACAATAGCCCATCCAGTCTTAGTTTGCGCGAAATGTGATGGGCGTTTCAATTGCTGGACATTGTTATAATAAAAATTAAACAATACATAACAATTAACATGTCAATCACATTTCGCGCAAACTAAGGGCGAGGTCAAAATTCCAAGTTGGGTTGGTGAATTAATGATTATTGCTCGATTGTTAATGTATTGTTGATTATCGTAGCAACAATGATTTTCTTCACTAACTCAACTCGGTGTTAGCATTTTTGACCTCGCACTAAGATTGGATGGACTCTAATAAACAATTAATAATAAATACATAAATAAATAAACAGGGATTCTCCCAATTTATGCGTGATGTCATGACGCATGCGCACGAGGCCAACGAGAAATACAAGGCCCTGACGCGGAAAAGTCACCTGACCATAGCAGTCCGACCAACAATCAAACTTTCATTGTTTTCAACAAACGAAAAAATACTGATTGTTAAAAACCAAGATGGAAACAATGATGGTTACATTGTTACTCGGACTTCTATGGTCAGGTGACTTTTCCGCGTCCGGGCCTGTCTTTCTAGTTAGCTTTGGCTTGCGCACTACACCACGGAATAACTAATACACCATATTACTTATTCGTGACTACACTTCAACCGAGTCAAAAGAACTTCCGGAAGACCTGAGTACTCACTAGTTGATACTCATCCCGCTTGTATTCCACTATAAATCAGCATTTAGTTTAATTTTTTTAATTTTAAAAAGTTATATTAATAATTTCATTTTCTCTTTAAGCGTGTTAAAAAATGCTTCATTCGTGCTATGATGTTGGATGCTGTATATACTAGAGGAAATGGTCATCAACGCGCGTTTTTTTTTTTCTACTGTTACTGATAAGATTTTCTTTACTGATTTTGATAGAGAAATTAGACTTACTGTAATCTTAATTCTGCTATATTTATAAAACGGCTTTTTACTCAATTTGGATATATTTCTTTATTGTAAGTTATCGATTGACTGGTTTTCGTATTATTAATTTTATTGTTTGGAAAATTTAACGATTATTTTCTGATTGTCATTGATGTACACATTTTAATATTATATATTTGAGGAAATAATTCCATAAGAAATAGAATAATACCTTTTATAATCTAGAAGGAGAAATATAGCCATAAAAAAAATCTCGAGGGCTCGAGTGTTGCATTTTTTATTTTTATTTATATGATCCAATACGTCCATCCAGGGCCTGTATGGCCTGAGGCCGACGAGTTGGGTCCCTGGATGGACCTGAATTCACGACTGCTGTACAATGGTCGCAGCAGCCGGGCGGGGGGGGGGGGGGGTGAAGATCGTCTATCACGGATGGTCGCCCATCCAGTGACTAGCCGTGCCTGATGTAGCTTAACTTCACAGAAGTTGTGTTCTGTGAAAGCCCACCAGGCCACGGCCTCCCCCAAACTTGCTTCAATTAACTCGAGAGGCTTTAAAACAACATAAATCATCAGTCTACAATCATCAGTCAATATACATCATACTCTATGTAGTTATGTAGTTATAGTATTATATATTTTGTAGATGGCTGAAAACAATTTAAAAATGGCACGAAAAACATCGTCAGTGATGCCTCGCTAACCAAGACGCCATCATTCTTCGAAAGCCAGTGCGCACACTGGGGAATCGTACGAACACATCAGCTCTATGGAAAGAAATCAGACAGACACATTCATGCATACTCATGGAAACATTATAAGAGTGGCACATATGTTATTCTATGGTATTAGCATCGGGAATGAGATGCGAATACTCTAGCACATAAAATGAGTATTAGCATCGGGAAATGATGTGCTAGTCGGGGACACGAACCCTGTATCTGCTTCGAAACTTGTTACTTCATTTCGTGAAATGATGCATTCCATTATTTCGTTCTTTTTTCATAGGCAGACTGGCAGGTTTTTCGCTTTCAGCTTATCCATTCAATATTAATCAATTCAGATTTTTTAAACGTTTCAGATCATCAATCTGTAAACCATGGGTACACAGTCAGCTGTATTCATTGGGCATGACCTCTCAGAGTAGGGAAGGTAAGTAAGGCTAGAGCGCTCATGGCCATAGGAAAACGCCACTTACTGAGCAGAAACCGGAAGTTACAGAGCAGCCGTCTTGCCACTGGCAAAAAAGAAGCATTGGACTCATTGGAGCCACATAGGAGCGAGCAGAAATGTGGAAGAATTTGTAAAATTATCGGAATAAACGACTAAAATGGGTTAACTGGGATCTAAAATAAGGAACAAATTGACTAAAACAATTTTGTTCCAGCATCAATGAGATTTTTTATTTGTGTCCCCTTATTCAGGTTTGCATACATGTAAGGTTGTAAATATTGTATATACTTTCATATTGTATATATAATGTACATATGGTAGATGTGCTATACGTGTACATGCATCATAACAAATATATCATGAACGTTTGGCAATAAGTGTGCACGAAACTGTAAATCCACCCATTTTGGTTACATTCGGTGGAAATCATGAACGTTTGGCAAAAGTGTGCACGAAACTGTAAATCCACCCTGCTTGGTTAAACTTTGTATATTGTTATTCTCCTTTGCATTTTTTATTGCTGCTAATTGCAATAAACTAATCAATTGTGTAAAGAACTTTGAGAGAAAAATTCCCTATCTAGTACTTGAAATCGTACTTTATATCAGCGTATATACTGCTAGAATTGGTTAGCTGATCAATCCAATTGTTAGACGTAATTTGCACTTGATATGTTTTTTTTTTGATTGATAATTATTTAAATAATAGTAACAGTAGTCAGACCTATAATGCCGCAGTATTAAATATGTTATACATATCTAAATTTAGTACAAGTTCTCCAGGTGAATAAATAACTATGAAGTAGCTTGATGCCTAAAAACCTCAATACAGGTAATGCAGCCTTACTAAGCTTTTGCCAGTGCAGCCTTACTAAGCTTAAATAGGTCATGACGTAGCCACCGATAAGAAAGGCCTGCCCACTTGGCCTGAAAACGCCTGACAATAAATCTAGTTTGCAAAGTTTCCACTGCAATCAGATGGCGCTGTATGCCCGAGAAGTGAGGAAAGCATTTCCAATGCATTTGCAGTAGTACCCAGAACCATTTCAAATCGAAAGACCGATAAATACAAAGGAATTACATTTCAAATTTACAAAAGAGGAATTTTTATTAAAAATAAGAACAAAAAAAAAAATATTTAGCGCAATAAACAGTGTGGAACGTAATCATGGAAAGATTGATTCATACAGCTATTTAACCACAACAATTTAAATTTAATAAAATAAAATCCATAAATATGAATGAGGCCGTCTACATTTTAAAATTAATTTTATTTCATTTATGATGAAAATGGAGCATTGATAAAGACTATTTTATGCATAAAACTTTGGAAGAATCACAAAATTTTTGGAACTGTTCGGACAAAATTGTTCTTTCTCACTATGTAAGAGCATTCTTGTTGTCCCTAACAGAGAGAGAGCTTTTTATTCGATAACATGGAAATGTGTAATATCATAAAATATAACCCGTTCTTTTTTGATAATTAATGATTAGCCATGGTATTTGAACATTTGCTTTTTGTATACAGAAATGTTCATATTTACTACGCTATTAAAAAAATAAGTTTTGTTTTGCATCTTTATTATTATGAAAAATAAAGTCAATCTTTCACATTAGTGTTTTTAATTGTATTTCCCCCTACGTTTTCTCCTTATTTCCCAACTTTTCCACTCATCTTTTTTTTTTCTTTTTTTTTTTTAAACCCATCTTATATGCGCGCCCTTGTTTAAAATGTTTATGAATTTTTAGTTTTTGGAAATTAATTTCTGACTGGGAGAAAACAATTTTTAATAACTTCAGATTGTAAAAAATCATCAAGGTAAAAATCTATTAACCAGCATTATATCTATAATTGTTTACTAAAATACTACCAAGGTAGTATGAAGGTAGGTAACCCCCCCCCCCCCCTTC
>JAHWFO010105235.1:0-38337 GCA_023313115.1 Rhysida immarginata
AATGTACGGGAATTTTTTTCTTGTAATTCGCTGGACACCCTGAAATAGCAAATAGGAAGCCCAGAAAAGGGCAAACGTGTTTGGTTTGGCTAAAAAAATTAAAAGATAAAAACCCAAGAGGGAAAAGAACATGTAAAAGTAAGTAGTGAGAAGTGACACAAACGTCCAAAAAAATTGAGCCTTTATTACAGGATAAACAAAGAACACCAATAAAGGTGTTAAGAATTAACGCCCGCGAAAATTACAAAACAGGCGTGAGAAATACAATAACAGTCTCTGCAGAAATTGATAACAGACGTAATCTAAGGTAGTTAAAAACTGCTGAAGAACTGCATAGAAGATAAAGGCGCGAAACATTCCAAGACCCTGGAGGAGGTGCCAGGGTCGAAGCAGAACGGAATTTTTTGGAAATAAAAAGGAGTAAAAAAAAAAAAAAATCGCCGCACTTGAAAAACTGAGGCGGGCGAAAAAACATCTCCCATGAAGATAGTTCTTGGAGAGCAAATGGTTGATATAAGCAACTGCAAAAGGAATAAAAGTAAGAAAAAATACAGACAGGAAAGGCTAAAATCAAAGATACAAACATACTAAATTGAAATTCGTAAAAAATACGGTAGAAAAATAAGCGTTATGATAAACTTTAACTGTTCAAATGGTAAAAACAATAAACTTAATAAAAACTTAAGTTGTAAAAGTCCACTGAATAAAGGCAGCACAGAAGGAAAACGTTCGAAGATAGTCCTGAAGATGAGCTGCAAGTCGAACAAGAATGTATTGTCTTGTCAGGAAGCGTGCGCTGGTAAAAAACAAAACAAAAAACAAAAAAAAACACTAGCAAAATAAGATTAACAGGAGAGGGATGGGTTGAATACAAGTGATACGAGGAGCGGGAAAGGTAAAAGGTGGTTAAAGGAACAAAAAAAAACCCAATTAGTAACAGTAGTTAGGAACGCTAATCTTACTTGGAAAGCAGATAGTCTGGAGGTGCTGGGCGAGGTTGCAAAAAAATGAAAGCTGCAAGCAGGCGAGGAGGTAGGAAAAGAAAAAAGCAACAAAAGTCAAGAATAAGAGCATAGGACGATTCATGACACACCAAGGTCAAACGTAAAAGTAAAAATGAATTCAGTCAAAATAAAAACAAATTGTCAAAATAAAAAAAAGAAACAAAAAACGGAGAAAGGACCAGGCTAGGTGGACATCAAGGCGGCAACGCATCACCTTCGACCGAAATAATCTGCGATGGACGCTGAACGGAAAGGCAGGAACTACACAGAGGTAAATAAGACTTGGCGTTCTACATCACGGTTGAGAAGACAAGGACTCCCATCTTGTAAAAAAAAAACGTAGCGTACCAATTCACCGGCCGGAAATTGTATAGGGATCCAATGTACTTCTCGAAGAACCCAAAAGTCTGAAACGGAAAAACACGGTAAGCCTAACCCGGGGAAAGCTTACATGAATGGGCAACAATGACAACATCAGAGAGGCAGGACAAGTCCAGAGATAAGGTTAATGAAAACGGTTCTTCTTCCTAGCTCCGATGAGTCCTGGCCGCTGCTACCAAGCAATCTGACCAAAACTGGCCCAAAAAAAACCACACCAAATAAGTAGAGTTATTCCATAACTAGTCAAACAATAAAAAAAAAATTAAATTAAGTTCTCGAGCACTTCCACGCCACGCGAGGGAAAAAACCGCAGCAACAATATGCGACAGAATCCAAACAAGCAGCGATTGATAATAGAAATTAATTATTAACTTACTGAAACTTAGGTAAAGCATTGTTAAAGGGAAACACTGACCAAGAATTAACTTCAAATTATGACCAACTAACGAAAAAGGCATTAAAAATTAAGTAAAGCATAAAAAATATTGGGTTCCGACGATGGGCAACCATTAACCGAAAAAACTCTGCTTCAGCGGCAAATTATTAAAAGGCAGCCCAAAATCCTTCAATTAAAAAGGAAAGACGGCTGCCCATAAGAAAGATTCCCTAAATAGCACCTGATCCAACGGTACCGCGAACAAGAACGAGAACTGAAGAAAGCCAAAAAAGGGGTGAAGGATACACAAACGTTTGGCAAGATGGGGGCGCAGCAAAAAAATGCGTCCAGATTTTTTAGGAGCGCAACAATACGCTAATGTGTTCTACGTCATGAAAACAAGATTCATCAAATACAATTCTACAAAGTTTGTTTTAATCAAAAAACGTGACAATGAGTAAACGCTAATGGGTACTACGTCATGAAACAGAAAACCGTATAAATACTCTTGCTTTGATGTCTAGTTAGCTCATCTTGTAACAATCATCTTGTTAGCAACCTAGCTGCCGTCCATCCGACTCTACTCTGCTCAACTCGTATTCCAGATTCTCCTCGTACAAGTAAGTTTTATTTTTTACTTATTTTAATTTTTTCTTACGTTTTTCAGTTGTTAAGTCTTCTCCTATTTACAATTTTCCAACTTCTTCTCTCCTACCCGTAATAGAGCCTGAAACACTCGTTCATTTTCGAAATTTATTTTTTCTTAGTGGCTTCCTTTAACGAAAAGTCTGTCACAGATTATCGTACCCAATCCTTTACTGATTTGACCATATGATTCTCTCTCTCTCTCTCTCGTTTTTTAATTAGTCTATATATTATGATTATTCTCGAGTGATGATTTTTTTTCTAGTCTGCTTACGACAACATCGTACTCCCGTCACGAAACTTTTCTGAACTTGCTTCAGAAGACGATTCTTTCGATGGTTTGGACCAGGTTGGTGCTTTTAAAGTCGTTTTTTTCCGTATTTATTTTAATCAAAAAGTGTCTTTTAATCTGAAACGTACATTTTTTGTCTTTTCGTAGCCACTGTTTCCCGGGCATTATACGGATCTAGAGGGTGCAACCATTCCTCATCCTCCGACGCCCCCCAGGAAACGTGTTCGTTCAACTTCACCGACCCCCGAAGTTTTGGAGGAATTTCCCAAAAAACAAATAACCGTTGCGGCATATGTTCCGAACTTCAGCGACTTATTTCCACCCACTACCGAAGTAGAGATTCCCAACAACGAGGTTTTAGACTCAGCGACACAGAGTGTCGAGGTTGGTTCTTCTCCTTCGGTTAAGCCAGGAAAAGCCGCATCAACTTACGCGACACTTATATCAACAACTGTATTTTTTATTTAAAAATCTTTTGAAGGTTTTCTCTCTACCTCTTCTCTTTTCCATTGAGTTATCATTTCATTCATTACTAAGGTAACCAAATCGTTTCTTAATGATTTTTTTCCCCTCCGTAGTTTACATCGTTGGCGTCATTTACACGTCAAACGAAATTAAAAGTTTGCAGAGGTATCAAGGGGAAAAAAGTAACATTTTCTTAAAACTCGACGATTATATAAAAATCTTAAGCAAACGTAAAGGAATTTACAAGCTGTACTTGGAAAGAGTTTCCCTTGTGACATGTCATGTCAGTTGACTGCGCACATATGCCTAGCTAATTAAATTTTAAGATATGATTGTGTGTGGTTCGTTGTATCTGTGTAGTCTTGTCTGGTCAATTCGGTCCGTTTAAGTCTTGTGTTTATTTATTCATTTTAATATGTTTTTTTTTTAAGTATCGTTGTTATAGCGATCGCTGTCGCGCTTTGGCGACGCAGCAGCGTTCGCAATTGTTGTAAAGAGCGAGTATTGTCGTCTTAAAGCATGTTTAAGACGAGAATATTGTCTCTTAATGAGGCAATGTCGTTATTCGATAAAAGTTTTTGTTTTTGACAATGTGTAAAAAGATTAAAGTTGTTTTTTTTATGCGAGCGTGTTGATGTTCGGAGTAGTTGTTGGAAGCCGGAGATCATGAGTGGAAGTCGTTTCCCTTTTGTTTGCGCTAATCGAACACTAGCCTCAATGAAACTGCTTATTGGATTATTAATCATTTACTGCATTAGTAGTAAATTGATGTTGAGTTAAAAAGTAAATTAAGTACTGTTTAATATCAGTGTTGTTTTTCTTTTGCTGCGTTGCAAGCGAACACTCGTCTTGTGTTTTTGACGGAGTCTCGCGCTCTGCGTTCGGCCGCCATACCTCACCAGCCCCGTCGTTCGCGATCGGCGTCGGCCCGATGATTCTTCACGGTGGTATCGTAATAAATCAAGGACAGCAGCCATAAAGATGACATCTTGGTAAGACCGTTTTAATTTGTAATCGTCTTAAGAGCCATAATGAGGTACAGCATTCCGTGTGTCTGAATAGTGTGTGCGCCGAGTGCCTGGCGAGTGAGTTCGTCCCACAGGATCGCTCCAGTGTGTAGTGGTGGACGCGGTAAACTTCGGCGAGCGCAAGAACAGTTGTAGAGATTATTGACTGTTAAAAAAACCGGCTGTATCTATGCTTATTTTGAGATATAGTATTAAGCTTAAGCAACACTATATATATTTATATGTTGTTGTGTAGAGGTGTTGGGCGGCCAATTATTGGAGCCGTGGCTTTAACCCAGCCGAGCGCGCGAGTAGGTGGAGAGTCGGGGTGAGCGGTGTGGTGTATCGTGGGATGTCGCTGCGCGCAAGCGGACACTTTTCCCTCAACCACCCGTTCCTAGAACAGTTTAGCTCTTTTGGTCCGTCCAAGTTAATGTCTGTCTCCCCGGAAGGGTTACCGTGGTTCCTCCTTCTGTTTAATAATTAAAGGAATTACAAGGCGTCAGAGTACGCTACTTTTAATGGGATATAGGGAGCAGGCCCTAACTGGAAAGCCTAAATTTTAAGCTCTTCCCACCTAGCGATAAGCAGCTCGGACTGAGCGTATGAAAAACGCATCAAGCCGCTGTCTTAGCCACACTCAGCTGATACTGGCCTCCCCGGTTAAGGATATAATGGGTGTTTCTAAAAACTCTCGAGCGCTCATTTTCAATCACGTGATCGTTTACCCCTGATCGCGCCCGCTCTATTCACCCGCTCATGAAATTTTTTGACAGCACCAAGGGCAACGAGATAACAGCCTAAGATGTAACCGCCACAGAAACTCGTTACGCTTTCAAACTTTCTGTTTTAAGCGTAATTATTTATTTTTATTGTCCATTATTATAATCTGATGGAGATTTATTAGATTTCAATGCATTTAAATTTTATGACAATAAATACGAGAGTGTTTAAAATTCTACGTACGAGAGTGCACGTACGATAAAACGAAACTTTAAAGAAAATTCGAAACCTAAGGAAAAAATTAAAAAATTAAAATATATAAAACAATCTTCGCTTTTATCTTCAGCTCCTTCGTCCCTACCGTGTATCTTGACCTGTTCTGTGCCTTCAGATTCATTACAAAACTATAAAACGCATCGGAAACGGACTTCGAGGTGGGATATGCTTTCATTGTCGGCCATTATTGCGAAAGTTATGAAAACGAAAGTAGTGAAAGTGAGCGAGGCAACACGAAGTGATCACGATGGAAATAAGATCACTTTGATCCTGAGCATTCCCAACACGACGATGAGATCGGAGAGTTTTTAGAGGCGGCAGTGACGAGCGCTCTGTCATTTTTAGATGCAGTGCTCGCGTTGATCATGAATGTTTACGCTCGATCGCGACTGGAGAGAGTTTTTAGAAGCAGCCAATAATGACAGTATTAGGTTTGGAGTATTAATATAAAAGAGATTAAATGTGTAATGATGGAGATTTTATGGAAATATGTTAATGATGATGTTTGGAGACATTGTAGAGTTTATTATTTATTTTGATCACCAGTGCACTTGAGTGTTTTGAACTAGAGTAATAGATTATTTATCTGATTAGTACAGTGATTTTAAGAGAAATAAAAGTTTCATGTGGTGTTATTTAGCTTGTTTGTCCGTCTCTGTTCTCCCTCGAATATCTGCCCCGAACCCCTGACTAGCACACCCCTCGCCATTTAGCAACATAGTATTTGGGTCCATTATAGTAGGTGGGAGGGGGCAACGTCACATTTGGCGCCCGACGTGGGGCGGATAATCCGGAAATTCCGAACCATCGAGGTTGATCTGTTGAGGGTATTAGCTTTAGGATTTTTCATTTTTTTTCCCCTTCTGATTTTGGGAATTAGGATATAAGTATGCCTGGTGAAGTATGCTGGTGGGGTATGCTGGCACTGTTCCGTCCTTTACCGGGGAGGACAGCGGGATGAGCATTGGATCATTTCTCGCCAGTATCGAGGATATGGGAGAGATTGCCCATTGGACTCCTAAAGTTAAGGTACTGGTGATAAGGTCCAAGCTTAAGGGTAATGCTGCCAGGTGGGCAGGTGAGCACAAGTTATTTGATATCTCTGATTATGCTCGTTTACGTGCCCGTCTGGAGCAGATGTTTGGACGTGGTCCAATTACCCATGATGTTGCCAAGGAACTGTTTGACATGGTCCAGCGTTCCCGGGAGTCGGTGTTCGCATTCGCAGACCGTTTGGAGATTGCTATGGGGCAGTTCCTTGTTAAGCATCCCCATTTAGAGGCCAGTCGTGAAGAGATGCTGCTAGAGAGGTTTTGTAGTGGGTGTTTGGCACATCGTCGCATTCTTCTAGCAACCAGTCCTCCCACGTTTAAGGCGGCAGTTACAGTGGCCCTTAAGTCGGAAGATATTGAGAGGAGGGGAAAAGGCGTGTCAAATGTAGTCGAAACTGATGTAGAATCTGGTAGTGGTGATGGTACAAATAAGGGGGGGGCGGTAAAAATGCCCGTAGTTCTAATGGCTCATCATCTGGTTGTAACTATTCTGGGGCGATTAAACGCCTTGAAGATATGTCACGGAGCTAACAAAAGCTATGACGCAGTTGAAAGCTGAATTGGAAAAAACTAGGAGTGGAGCACCTGGCCGTAGGGTGAATGCTCCGAGCAATAGCTGTTATCGCTGTGGTCAATTAGGACATTTTGCCCGTAATTGCCCTCAGGCTGGTATAAAAGCCCACAGTGATAATATGAACGCCTACACATGTGACCCTTTGGTGATGCACTGTATTGAGGGTGGACTGTGTCTCACCAAGGTGGAAATACAGGGACAGCTGGTGTCGATGTTAATTGACACCGGCTCTCAAGTGTCTATGTTAGACGGGGAGGTATGCCGGCAATTAGCTGATGTGCCCTGGCAGCCCGCGGACATGATGATCCGGGGTGTTGGCGGTACATGTGTTCCTCTTAATCAAAGTGTGGTGCTGGACGTGGGCCTGCAGGGCCGTCATATGGGTAAGAAAACGTTCATGATACATGCATTCACGGACGCCCATATGACGGAATCCTGGGAATGGATGTACTCCAGGGGCTCACGTTCCAGTGTGCAGCCACCATGACTGTGTGTAATGCGGATGTGATGGTATCTAATACAATAAATGAAAGAAAATCAGCAGGCAAATGAGTGGCAAGGTGGAAATCTTAATGGATGGGAGAATGTTGTTTGCCCGAGGGTGTGGGGAGATGGCATGATTAGAGTGCAATGCTCATCCAGGAGACGTGGGCAGAGGTGTCAAGCACGGTGGTTGGGCCCATTCCAAATATGTGCCTATGATGGATTTGGTCGAGTGCAGGTGGTTGGCGAAAAGTTTAAGGATGTCTGATGGGTTAGGGAGGAACAGGTATGGTTTCGTCTTCCCCAAAGCCGTGTTAATACCCAAGGGGTGGTGGAACAAATGGCACCACCAAGTAATATGAATGTAAATGTGCCAGCAGTTGCACAAGTGAACATGACTAATGGATGCTCCCAACCCGTATGGCAGCAGGCAGGTTATGCTGAACCGATGCCTGGGTGGGTGCAGGGTGATACTCCTGTGGTGATGTCAAATGGCGAGCCTGGTGGGAACTCTGTGGTGGTAGATCATCATAACTGTGTGTATGGGGTTAGCAATGATAGTGGATTGTCTAGAATCCAAGTGCAAGCGGAGGGAGCCAGGAGCAGTTGCCTATCTACTGAGCATACTCGGAATGAAACTGTTGAACAAGATGTGCGAAGGAGTGGGTATGTGGCAGATCAGGAGGTGAATGAGGTTTCATTTGGTTATGAAGGAGGGGCATGCACCACTGTAGAATCTGGCCCAATTAATGAAGTGGGAGGCAAGGTTGAGCAAGTAAATAGCACCAAGAGGGGTGGTGAAGGAGCCCAGGTTACAGTTGGGCCAATAGGGACCGAGCGCCAGGCTACTTTTTAGCTAGCAACGCGCCTAGTGGGGATTTCGAGAAAAAATGTAAATGACAACGTGAAAGATTCACAGATCTTCGATAGCAAAATGGCAACAACTTCCAACTGTGTTATTGGCGTGGGATTTGCTAAAATCTATTTCAGCAATTATTTTCGACTGTCTACACTTAAGAAAGGTGAAGATTTAAATTCTAGTGGTCATGTTTTTAACGTATTAGAACGCCATCAGCCTGAAGATGAATTTGTAATCACTAGAAAATGCATGAGACAAACTAATATAAATTCTCCACCATACCAAGTGACTTTAAAGGTAGGTTTCGAAATTAAAAAATATCAAAAAATGAAATTTGATTCCTATTGAAATTGAAAAATTTATTTTAATTCAGTTATCACCAGAAAGAAATTTAACTTCAGGCCAATGTGAATGTAAAGCAGGTCAATCAAAAATGTGTAAACATATTGCTGCTTTAGCTATTTTCATTAACACTGAGAGAGACCAAAGTAAAACAAACTATCCACAGCAATGGCAGAAACCAAACAATGGAAAAAAGCCTATCCTAAGGGAGAAACAATTAGTGATTTATATTTTATCCAAGTAAGTATGAATGTATTTGCTTAACTCTGAATAATCCATCATGAATTAAATAAATGCATTCTTAAATTTAAATTTTTTAATTTTATCAAGGATTCCAGTTTGTCATCTGGAGGCCTGAGTGTTGAAAACAAAAATGAACTGTTTGATAAGATTAAAAATATTGATTGTGCAATGACAACAATTTTAGCAGCTGAATTAACAGAGGAGGCTGAGCAGGTAACAATCTGTCTCTTTTCTATTCCTCTTTACCTATTTGGTGTCGAGCATGTTAAATAACCATTGGATCTATTGGAAATTTTAGTCTGGCAGGGGATCAGCCTACTGAGCCTTTGCTTGGTCTTCCAAGTACTTCCAAGCTTGTTAGTAAAGAGACAAACACAAACATCCATGCCCTTCTCGGGATTCCAACTACCGACTTGATGTCGAAAGCGGCGAATTGTCATCTACTGCAATAACGCTCTCGGCCACTAAGTCACAGGTAACAATCTATTGCAAATTATGAAATTGTAATTCTCTACAATTTTTTTCAGAATTAAGATTGTGCCAACTTTTTCAATTTGGGTGATTTTGGTTTTTAAATAAATTTAACTCTTCATAATATACTTTATGTGCTATATAAATTTAATGATAATGTATTTTACTATTAAGTACATTTTTCTAAGTTTTATTTTGTACTTTTAGGTATGTTCTGATATAATCAGTGAATGCATCAAGACTGCTACCATAATGAGTGAGAGAAAATGGAGACGGTACATCTGTGAAAAACTTAAGGAACAACCACACCATTTACAGTTTAATTATATTAGACAAATAGTGAAAATCAAAGAAGGCAGTTGCAAAGTTTTTTTAGTAGCAGGATTGAATCCCAAAACTGAAAATGATGTTGCATTACATTATGATGACATTACTGATTTAGCTGTCAATATAAATCAAATTCATGATCAAAAATGGCATAAATTAAGAGCCATTAGGATTACAGCAATAAAAGCACATAAAATCAAAACAAGGAAAAAAGAATATGAAAAGTTATGTGCTGATTTTATTACTGGTTCTAAATTTGTAACCACAGCAATGCAGTATGGTGTAAAAAATGAGCCAGAAGCTGTAGACAACTTTATTAAGCAAAAGAAATTGGTTGTTTATACCTTAGGAATTGCCATTAAAAAAGAACAACCTTGGCTTGCTTGTAGTCCTGATGGAATAATTGAGGAAAATGGCAACATAGTTTTATTAGAAATTAAATGTCCCTACTCGTGTCATAAAAAACATATAATTGAAAATGGAAGGCCCAATATTTCTTATTTAGAAATTGAAAATGGTATTGTAAAATTAAAAGAAAACCATTGTTATTATACACAAGTTCAAACAACTATGTATGTGTTAAATTTAAGTAAATGTTATTTATATGTATATTCACCACTTGAAAATTTGACTATACAAGTCTTAAAAAATGATAACTTTTTAAGCAATCTTATTCCAAAGCTTGAGTGGTTTTATTTTACTCATATGTTGCCTATGTTAGCCACAAAGCATAAAATGTAAATATTCATTTAGAGATAATTTTGAAATGTTTTTGTTATATTAAATTATTGTGCTTATTTAATCCTGTGTATTTTTATAGTAAAAAAATAATCATTTCAGTGCAAAACTTTTTTTTATAAATAAATGTTGTATACAAGACTAAATTATATACATGACAACAAAGCAGATTTACAAATAATACTCATACATGATCATCTGTGGATAAGCAGAAGGAAAAACATTTTATTTAATTATTGGTAGCTGAAAATTTGCAAGTACAGTTGCTACATGAACAATTTTATCAGCTTCTTTAATTAAATCATGACTAATTTTTTTTTAATATGCCACATAATTTTATTCTCTGAATAGCCCTCTCAACATGTATTCATACTGATGCTATATTATATGTTTCTTGACATTCTTCTTCTGTAAAAGGTTGACCATTACTGTTGGCAAAGGGAGGCATAACCAAAATTGCACCATGCTCTTCAAGAGTACTTTTAATTTGAGGAAAACCTTTGTCTGATAAAATAATATCCCCGGCTGTATGTGTTTTAATATTCCAGAATTTACTGTGATAAATGAATCTGTACTTCTCCCCCCAAAACCTTTTGATAAAAAACTTATAAAACTTGAAGGAGTTAATCCTATTAAATATTTTAATGTGAAATTTGATTTGTATGAAGAATACATTTGAACTCTATTGTGAACAGAGTTTGGTTTCTCACAAAAAATCTCAGTGCAATCAATGATTGCTACACAGTCTGGATAATGAACTTTGAAACAATTTGGTAATGTTTTTTTGATACTTAATTTTTTAGGTCAAAAAATCCAATCATTTGTCTTTAAATAAATTGTATTTAAAGTTGTTTTAAAATAATTAGAAGCTGTGGTTCTATGGATCCCAAATAAGATACCCAGAAATGTATAACTTAGCCCATATTTCATTTTTATCAAAAACAATAATAAAATATTTTCTGCTGATAAACTAAATCTGTTTGAACATTCAACAAAAAATGCCAACAACACATTAAAGACTGTAACACTAACCCCAGTAAATTCTGTTAATATTTCTTCGTCATTTAATGATTTGTATCCATTGAAAAAAGGTTCCTTTTCATCATTATCAACAAGTGTTGGTCCATTACATGTAAAAACAGTTTGTGCGCTGGTTGTGCAATTAATTTTCAAATTTGCTTGTGTTGCAGCAGAATTATTTTGCATACAACAAAATAAAATGTTCTCAGTACAGGAATAACTTTCTTCTATCACTGTTTGGGTTTCTTTATCCTCTGTGTTGGGCTGATCTTGGATTAATTCATTTGCCGAATCAGAAGTTTCTTTCTGGAATAAAAATTACTTATTATTATTCTATAAAAATATATACTGCTAATATGGATGACTTTAACATACCAATTCTGCATTCTTCCTTCTTAAATTGATTCTCTCAAATCTTTGGTTCTTTTTCTCTAGTGTTACAGCAGTTGTCTGGGAATATGGAAATATAGTTGGGTAGTAAGCTGGATGCAAAGGGTTATCATTTTTCTCATTTCCAGTGCAATGCCTAGAACAGATTCTTGAATTTTTTGTTGGCACCCAGGCTGTTCCATCAACACTAAAATTAAAAATTAATTCTTTATTCAAATAATTCTGAATATTTTCACTAAAAATACATATCGAAAATTAAACAAAATAAAATCTTTTTTAACCGTTACAAATGAAGAGCTTTACTTACTTTAACCTCTTAACAGCTGCTATCCATTTATTTCTTCGATCTTTATGCCACTTTTCATTAGGGAAAGAATAAAATTTTGCTTCTGGATCTTTAGTGTATGTGTTGTTAGACCCATAACACAACAATTTGTACGACCAGTTCTTGTTGCCATGATTTTTCAAGTGAAATCTTTACACTATCACTGGACTCCTGTCACTGGGTATTTAAGGAAAGCACCTTGCTTGTCATTTAAGTTTTTTCTAACGTTCGCCACGAGACCGCGCTGCCATCTACGTTCTTGTAGAGTCACTGTATAAGAAGAGTACCGCAACTGATTATCCCAGCATTTGCCGCCCGTCCTGAAAGCTGATTGGTTGTAACCTATCACGTGACCCTCTGCCGCCATTATGGGCTTATGAGCATGTACAGCTAGTTACGCTTTTGATGAGTAGTCGCATTTGCTGTTGATATCAACATTTTATATCCAGTTTTATATTAAAAAAATGCCTCAGTGCTGTGCCTATATGTGCTACGTACAACTGAGAGATGGCAAAAGATTATTTCGGATTCCCCGAGATAATAAACGGCGAAAGATATGGCTAGCGAAGATAAGTAGAGCCACAGCCTACATGATTAGAGACAGCCTGTCCAATAGCGAGATTTACAGTGTCGCAAAAACTGGCATCCGCTTGCTTGTTTTCGTCACCTGAGGGCGCTGCAATTGTGCTGTTTCTAAAGCACTCGATAATACAAGTAGCGCAAACTGACCGGAAGTCGCCATTTTGGACCTACACCCAGCAGAGCTCTAATACAAAACAAGGCTAGAAATGCCCTTCATTCGCAATTTTTACTCTTTAAACATTAACCTAACTTAATTTTAAAGTTTAATTTAAAATACACTTTTTATTTAGTTTGACCTGCAAAATCATATTTTTATATAATACTATTTGAAAAATAGCTGAGAAAACCTTCTCTTATATACCAGGGGTAAATATGGGCAGGGATGGATGAAGGGTATGAGTAAATATATGTGCTATATTAATTTTTTAATCCGTTTAATTATTCTTATAAATAATAATTTATCAAACAAACATCCATTTTACAATTGTTTTTATTAATTAATTAACGTTAACTTTCATCCTTTCGAACATCGTCACTAATTATTTCCAACTGCAACTTTTTGACTTTTAAAGTTTTTAACAATATAAAGTGAATAATTCTTATAAATTTAATTTCATGCCTTTTTAAATAAAACTGTCATTTTATCATATTAATTAAATTTTTCATTACGGTTTGAAAGAGTTCATTTAGAGATGAAATATTTTTAAATGAACACGAGTTAATTTCTGTGAATTAATAATGGTTAGCATTGGCATATTGGAGAATTATTTTTTATCAATAATTTAAAAATCTGTAAATAAGTACTTAAAACAACTTGATTTTCAAACGTTTTATTAGAAACTGTTTTTTTTTCCTCCTAAAACACGAGCAACAAATACAATAATTCCATATTATGGGTCTAGCTTTACTGATAATTATAAAGGAGGGTAATACATTTCTAGTTTAGCAATATGAGAAAAATTATTTTAGCTGATGCGTTTCGTAAAACCTACATCTTCAGAGAAATGCTTGGAAATAACAATTTTCGACAAAGAATCATATTCAAAATACAAAATATAACGAAAGTCAATCTAATCTTACCGTTTAAATTCCAAGAATTTGGATTGGGTAAAGATCTATAAATATTAACGAGCAAATAAAATAAATCTTTATGATGAAATGAAATAAAATGAATACAAAAAAATCAGAATGAATAATATAAAATAAATAAATAATAAATAAATATAATAAATAAAATAAAAGTAAAAACCAAAATAAAATAAATTAGATAAAATTAGATATAACAAACTTGAAATAATATAAAAATAAAATAAATAAAAATAAATAAAAAATAACAAAAGAATAGGAAACTAATCAACCCACAATACAAACTAATATGGATAAATAAATTACTTAAAAATATATAGACAAGTTATAAACAGTCAAACGTATTAAAATAAATTAATTAATAGATAAAATTAAAGACAGTACACTAAGAGCAATGCTAATCAATAAAATCTCTAGGTCCAAGATGTCGGCAGTCAACCCACGTGATTAGAACTAATCAATAAGCAGTTAGTATTGTCGGTAAATGCCTTGTAAAAGGTTTGCGCTACTTGTATTATCTAGTGCTTTAGCTGTTTCTAGGGTGCCTAGATATGTGCGGAGAAGGGTGGTGACAACTCGCCATTTTGTAAGTTCCGGCCGCCATTTTGAATCCGGAAGTACTCAGTCACGCATAGGAGAACACATGTTTTTTGCGTAAGATATTTAGAGTCTCGCTTGGTAATGATAGAATTTTCTTTATTTGTTTAGTTTTCTGATCTTTCTTCTGTATGTAATTGAAGCTTTAATCACTTGACCTTTTAAAATAGATTATTAACATCGAATTTTAAGGAGCAGACGATGCCTGGTTGCTGCGTTCCCGAATGCAGCAATCGCTCCGAAAACGGTGGAAGGCTTTTTCGTTTTCCTGCAAATCTTGCAAGGAGAAAATTATGGCTAATTAAAATGAAAAGATACAAGTGGGTTCCCGGTCCAGGAGCATATGTCTGCAGTGTAAGCAAATTTACACATTACTGTGATTTCATTACATCTAATTTTCATAGTATTGAACATCAGTTGAGGACAAACGTTTAAGGATTAGATAAGCCACAATAACTCGACAGTTTAAAATTTAATTGGAAATTAATTGGAATAAAAAAAATTTGCAGAAACACTTTAAAGATAGCAGCTATGAGCTGAACAGGAAGGATGGTTGGCGTAAATTGAAACCAAATGCTGTTCCGACATTGTTTTCTTTTCGTCGTAAGTATTGTACTATTAAAGAGTGTGCGTGTGTGTGTGTTAATATTTTTCTCTGTCAATATAAAATCAGCTTCTTCCATATATGCAAAATTTGTGAGGGCCTTCAAAGTATTCAACATGCACATACGTACATACAACATACGCATACATACGCAGTCTTAATCCGACCACAAAATTAATGATTGTTTATGTGTTAAAAATATTTTACAGCTACTCCCAAACATCATAAGAAGCCAAAAAATCGAGAGAACCCTCCTGCTGCAGCTGCTACACAATCACGTTTAAAACTGGATACCAAAAATGAGCCATCTTCTTCTGGTATCTCGGGATCAGATGTTCTGGATACATCTGAATTACAAAACGTAAAGGATGAACTTGAGCTTATGACTCAAAAATATAATAATTTACACACAAGCTACATTTCGGCTAACACAACAATAGACCAGCCAAGAAAACAAATTGAAAAGATGAAGAAAGAAGCTGAAAATCTGAGAAATCTAAAATTCCTTAATAATGACCAGATAGATGCCATTGCTACTGGGTCTCAGCGTGGACGATTTTGGTCTGATAAAACAGTTCAGCAAGCATTAGTTCTAAAGTTTGCTTGTGGAACCACTGGTTATAATGTCCTAAATTCATTATACTCTACCATCAAACAGAACCCTTATTAGAAGAATGCAACATCTTAAGTTTTTTCCTGGAATTTTGAATGAAGTGTTTAGAATGTTGCAGCTGAAAATTCAATCAATGACAGACATAGAAAAGGACTGTGTGTTGGTACTGGATGAAATGGAGATTTCGCAAGGTTATGAACATGACCAATCTACTGATTATATTTTTGGAGGTTGGTTGGTTGGAATTTTAGGGCGTCGGCTACTATGGCCATTTTGCGCCCGACAGAAAGTTTAAAAACCCATAGTTTATGGGCCAAAAGTTTAAAACATCAGATGGAAAAAAAACCACATAAAAACGTGAATGACAAAAATGGAAAAACAATAAAAATTATGACTATGAGATTTTAAAAACCCTAATAAATTTAAAAAACCGACATTTTCCTCCAGGGTTCTCCCGTAATAAGAAATATTTGTATAGGTTCTGTGTAAATCATTAGTGTGTAAAGGGCACTAACTGACTATAAAATAGATGATTAAAATTTAAATTCTTTTGAGTTGTCGCCTAATAAAAATATTATATTTTTGGAGGAGTTACCCTTCCAGAAAACATATATGTATCTGCAAATCATGCTATGGTGTTCATGCTTTCAGGTATCAATTCCAGGTGGAAGCAAGTCGTCGCATACCATTTCACAGGGAAGTCTTTAGAGGGCAGTATCCTTAAAGACGTTGTTTTCCAAATTATTGAAATATGTCATAGGATCAGTCTGCGAGTGTTAGTTGTCACAAGTGACATGGGAAGTGCAAATAGGGCTATGTGGCGACTCCTTGGGTTTTCCAGCAATCGATATTCTGAAGTTGTTTGTTCAATACCTCACCCGAACCTTGCAGGAAGAGTACTCTACTTCATGGCTGATACCCCACATGTGCTAAAATGTATTCGTGGCCAGTTCATACAGTCCGTAGTTTTTTTCTTGGATGAAAACACTGTTAGGAATAACAATCTACCATGTGATGAAGTTAATCTTGAATATGTGAAAGCACTTGTTGCAACTGATGCTTCCCAAGAGTTAAAAGTGGCTCCAAAATTATCAGAGATCCACGTTAGCAGTGGGCATTTTACAAGAATGAAGGTGGGAGTTGCTGTTACTTTATTTCGTGAAGCTCCAGCAGCTATTCGGTATAATATTCATAAAGGTGTCTTTCCTCAAAAAGCTGAAACAACTGCATGGTTCATGCATTTTATATCCCATTGGTTTAACTTAATGTCTTCACGGCATCCTGTTTTTGCCCTCAGTCTCTTCAATATGGAGAACTACAATCATGCGCTCGATTTCCTTAGGATGGCTGCAGATGTGATAAGAGGAATGAAGATGGGGCGTACTGCTCATTGGAAGCCATCTCAGGCTGGGCTTATTATTTCCACTAAAGTTGTTTTAGAGCTGCAACACACACTTCTACATGAACAACATTACCAATATGTACTTACTGGCCATCTCACTCAAGATTGCCCTGAAAATGTTTTTTCAGTAGTTAGAATCAGGAAACCAGTACCAAGTGCATATGACTTCAAATATGCTCTGAAGCTCATATCTGTTAGTCAATTCTTATATGTGCCCAAGGGTTCCATTATGATACGGATGACAGATGTTACTTAACAGATTTGAGAGCATCAATATCAGCGTTCACAGAGACAACAGAAGATGAATATGACATTGATTTCGAGAATGAAGAAACTTCATACGTAACAAATACTGAACATGACATTATCGAATATTTTGGAGGCATGATCGTTAAAAATATCCTCAGAAGAATAAAAAGGTGTTCCGTATGCTGCAAAGCTCTATTGATGAAGAATACATCTGAGAGGAGGATACTAGTAGAGCTTAAGGAATATGCCAATAAGAATTTGACCTATCCAAGTAAAGAAGTTAGTAACATATTACTCAATTCAGAATCAGTATTCAAAGCCATTGCTTCACAACAAAAAACTTTGTCATTGAAATCTCCTTATAAAATAATTAATGAAAAAGTACCCATTGATTTGGAATTGTGTAATGAACATCGCCACATAATTTCAAAACTTCTTCTTGAAATGTACATAAAATTTAGACTAAAGATTTCATTAAGAAATGTAATCCAGCCAAAAACTTCCAGTTATGGGAGTAAAACATGCGCAGGTATAAATTTGAAATAGTTTTATGGTTCCTTATTAAAATTAAAAAAAAACAACTTCGTACTGTTTTTATATACACTTTTACTTAAATCACAACTTCTGTTTCATTCAAATCTTTCACCCACTTCACGTTGTTCAAACGATTCCAAATTTGGAACACTACTCCTTTTCTAGTGACAATACAATATTTTATAGTTTGGGAATAAAAATAATTTATTAAAAGTTTAAAGAGCACTAATCAATATCAATAACCTGCAACTGAATGGTTATCATGCAAGCTTGGAACAAGTTATGACGATATTGTTTGTTCAATTGTTAAGAATGAAAAACTAGTATAACTCCCAGACGTGAATCTCATTTGAAATGTTTAACAAGCCTTTCTTACTGAAGTTTTTTTAATTGAAGGTTCAGTAACTTTAAATTAAGTAGCCTGAAACGTTTAAATGATAAAAAGTAAGTAGAAAATAAAGTTGAAAATGTTCTTAACAGTCATCCCGGGGGAGTGGGCTACCTATTCAGGTTTTTTCATTTTCACGTATTAGTAGTAAAAGTGGAAGTTAAAAATTGATTGCAAATCCAAGAATAAAAAGAATAAAATAAAAAATACATAAAATTTTTAAGCATACACTGTTACTTTATAAAGTGCACTAAAAACTAAAAATTATTTTTGGTTCCTCTTATTTAAATAGGAATTCATAAAATTAAAAAAGGTAAAAGTGTGGCGCATTTAATATTAATTTTTAAATTTTAAAATGAAAATATGTACATGTACTACATTGTGATGGTAAATGCTTGAGACGAAATGTCTCTCTTGTGATAATTTCACTGGTTACACATTTTATCAAAAGAGTCACCACCAGTATGCCAGTCTGTCTCGCAGTAGATTAATTTTTAAGTTTCTCAATTCAATCTTGTGTTGTGTCCCGCAATAAGCCTATATCAAATTCTTTAATTAAACACCAATTTGTATTCTGACAAATGACTTGTTCCCAGAGTGCCCACCAATTCCTCTTAAAGCTAACATGCGCTTAATCAGATAAAACCCAGGAGAGACACCGTTTTTAATAAGCACACTTATCTTTATTTGCACACTCGATGAGCCGTTGACTCACACTTTTGGATCATTCTTTTTCAACGATGCACTTAAAGTTGATGCTGTATCGTTGCTCCTTGCTAGCTGGCGCTAGCCATAAGTGGTTCCGCTGACGATGTTCTTGCTCTGGTGTGTAACTTATCGTTGTACCTTATCGATGCCCCTTCGTTGTCACAGCTGAAGTCCAATGAAGTTCACTTCCGCCAATACCTGGTCACAGAGGTTGCATCCAGTCTCTTAAGCTTTCCGCACCTTGTCCAATTGACTATCGCCTGTCTGCGATATGTTAGGGAACATTAGTTCCGAAATGCGAGTTCTGAATCTAAATGTGAATGTCAGTCATCGTCACTCATAGGTAACGATCTACTTATTGATAAAAATGCACCGTTCTATGATTGCGGAGTTCGATGCATCAGCACTAGTGATTAGCTGCATTAGTTCATTCCCGCTGCCATTTCTCTTCTTCCGTACTTTCCCTCTCTTTTCGAAGAAAAGAATCTCTGAGCAATCAAATTTAAGTATTTCAAACTTTGAGAAGTTACAACCCCCCCCCCCGCCCCCTTGAGATTCTAAAGTCAGATTCTCTCTTCACTGCAGTCTTCCTCCCGATGTTTCTATGGCAACACAAGAACGGAACGGCAAGAGGGCGAAAAAAAGGGACAAAAAATATTTAATCTTATTAGGATTATATAGTGCTTCTCCATTAATATTTGATCAATGGGAATGGAATTTAAATACACAGATTCAGACAACTTCGTCTGATTTTGTGGTGACTTACATTTAATTAATATCGTCACAACATAAAAAATAAATGCGCCGCCACACTTTTACCTTTTTTTTTAATTTATGGATTCCTAAATAAAAGGTACCAAAATTTTTTATTTTTAGTGCACTTAATGAAGTAAAAATGTGTGCTTTTAAAAAGTTTTTTTTTTAATATATTTTTTATTTTATACGTTTTATTCTTGGATTTGCATTTTTTTTTAATGGTAAATTTTTTTATCTTTTTCTTTAATAAAAACGAACAAGTGGTTGTACATACAACTAAAGGCCTAATTTAATGCTGCATAACATCAGACACCAGTAAACCTCTTTAAAATAACGGCGAATTTAACATAGTAACTCAATTGGCACTTTCGACCATGGATTCAAAATGGCGGCTCACGCTTTAAGCTTACGGTATAGGTTGTCACCACCCTTCTCCGCACTTATCCAGGCACCCTAGCTGCTTCCAGACCAGACGTTTAAACTACTTGTGTTGATCGTCCGAGAGAAACTAAAATATTTACAATTTTTAAGGTGATTGATGGAACAAAATGGTACACTGTTGTGCTCCTTTTTGCACGTCAGACTCAGCAAAGAAGGCAGGTGTAAGTTTTCACGAGTTTCCTGTGGATGAAAACCGCAAATCGTTATGGCTAAAGGCGATCAGCAGACAAAGTAAGATATTATCCATCAATTTTCTGTATACAATAAAATTTATTAGTATTAATTAATATAACTAGAGAAATATTGCATTATAAAGATAATAAAAAATGAAAATTAAAAATTATGAATAGTAGGTAGCCAGAAACTCTAGATGGGGGAGGGGGGATCCGGACAAGAACCCTGCGGACAAAAATTCCAACTCCCATAGGACAAAATTTTATTCTAAAATTCTTCTTCTGGTTTACATCCATAATTTTTATTCTTTTGCATTTATTATATGTGGAGTTCGATATACAGGGTTTGTACACTTGATCAAAGATAAAATTCCATGACTTTTCCAAAACTTTTTAAGGCAATTCAATACATTTTCCATGACCGTAATCTTTTATATTTTTAAGAATAATATATTCATATCATTTATAAATAATTATTAAGTAAACAATAAATCTGTTCAAAAAACATTTTTTCAAAACTTTTCCAAAACTTAAGTCAGAAACCATTGATTTTCCAAAACTTTCCAGGCCTGGAATTTTGTTTTTTGATTTTCCAGGACTTTCCAGGTTTTTCATGACCCGTACGAACTCTGGATATAAGAAAAGTATATATTTAAAAAACAATATACAAAAATTAATTTTATGAAAATTATGGAAAATCGTTAAAAAGATTTTATGTAAACTTACAAGAAATATATTTATTAAAAAAAAAACTTACTAGAGAAAATTCAATTTTTTGGAAACTATAAAAAATATTCTATAATGAAAAATGTACAGGATCCCTGATAAAAGGATAATCCGAAAATTAGATTAAATTAGGTATTTTGCATTAAAAATGTTTAATTTGTTTTTCAGATGGAAAAGGAAGAAATTCTTCGCCATGGCAGCCGAATGATACTGCAAGAATTTGCAGCCTGCACTTTCTTCCTTCTGACTATAAAGAAAATTTGAAGTACCGCCGATTGTTGCTAAATGCTGTACCCAGCATTTTCCCTTACTACCCTGCTTACATGCAGAAGTCTACAAAACAGCCTCGTAGATTTCTTCATAAACAAACATCTTCCCAGCCTACTAAAAGACAGCGCATTACTGAAATTGAGACCGCATCGGATGTTTGCATCGAAAGCGAACCCCAGGATCTTGATGATGAATTGTCCTGCAGTAATAACACTGATGACTGTGACGAAGATGATATTACATATCTTGATAGACCCCGAAGCCAATTAAGTACTTCTAGCACCACAAGTGATGTAAGCACAACAACCAGATTGACATCCTTCAAATTAAACAAGAAAAATGCTAAATATAAAAAACTTGTGAGAAAATATCGGCGTCTTTTCAACAGTTTGAAGAATGCAAAAAAGGAACTGAAGGATTTAAAGAAAACCAATAAGCAGTATGAAAAGAAAATTAGAAATTATAATATTGGGGCCATAGAAGATGCCTGCCATAAAAATGATCTCAGGGCAGAGTTTCTGATAGAGCAATTGCAAAGTTTTAAACACACAAAACCACGCTGGAACCACAGAACCATCAAATACTGTGTATTATGGTACAGTAAGTCTCCAGCAGCCTATAGATTTGTGCAAGAGGCAAACTTAATTAAAATACCGTCAAGAAGTTCATTAAAAAGGTACATTGGTTCTATATCAGGACAACACATCTCCAAGGTTATTAAACAAAGACTGCATTTTGAAGCATCCAAACTTCAACCTCTTGAGAAGATTGGCTCTCTTGTATTGGATGACATGACTATTAAGCCTATATATCAACATTTAAAAAAGGCTGATGAATTTGTAGGTGCCGTCTCTATCAAAGGACATGAAAAACCACCGGGAAGTGAACCAGAACTAGCAAATCACTTGTTGTGTTTTGTCTTTGTTGGTTTATCAACGAACTTAAAAATGCCAGTGGCATATTACTTTACTAATGGATTAAAGGCACATGATCTGAAAAGCTTAACTCTTGATGCAATAACAGAAGAAGAAAAGGCAGGTTTCAAGATAATCAGGATTGTGGCAGACAACCATACAACAAACGTTAAACTATTCAGTTTATTGTCTGAACCTCATTCTAGACCGCAACCGGTGGTAACCCATCCATTTGATTCTAGCCGTGTCTTGTTTTTGTCATATGACCCATGTCATTTGATTAAGAACTTTCGATCACTTTTGCTATCATTTAGCCGAGAAATGCAAAACAATGGAAAGGCTATCAGTCCCTATTTCATACGTGAATTATATAATTTTCAGAAGGATTCCATCATCAAACCTGTTCGAAGGCTTAGTTATAAGCATGTGTATCCTACCAATCTAGATAAGATGAATGTCCAACGAGCCCTGGACTTTTTTAGCATTGATGTCATTAGTGCCTTAAAATTTTTACAAACACACGGGGAAAAGTTTGGCATGAATCAGTTCAAGGATGCAGGAGGAACAACAGAATATATTGAAATGATCAGAAAATGGTTCAACATCATGAATGTTAAAAACAGATCTTATTATATTTTATCAAGAAACCCAGATGTGATGCACTTTTTTTCGGTTACAGACGAAAGATTAGCCTGGCTAGAACATGATTTTATTCAATATTTGACTTCTTGGAAGGATTCATGTAAAAATGAAAAGATTGAATATCTGAGCAAGGAAACATATGATGCAGCATGTTTAACCACAATTTCTACTGTAAAATGTATCAAATATTTACTTGAAAATGGGTTTCATTATGTACTGACTTCGAAGTTCTCGTCTGATGCCATTGAAAATTTGTTTAGCACCATTCGACAACTTGGGGGCAGTAATGACCAAACAAATGCAGTTACTGTAATGCAGAGCTTGCATAAAGTGCTGGTAACTGGTTTAACGGCTGCATCTGTTTCAGCTAATGCCCCAAGCACATCTATAGAATGGTACTCAACAGAAGAAAGTGTCATAACTAATACAGAAGAACCTGTTGAACAGATCCTCGAAACATTGAAGCCACATGTTTCAGTATTAAGTGAAAGAATTGATCATGCTCCCATAGCGACTATTCGGCAAAGTTGACTTTTAGTTACAGCGAGCGCAGCGTGCATTGCAGTGCAGCATCTCTCGGAGACACCCAATTGAACAACTCATTTATAGCAACTGTTTCGTATCTGCCCTGCAGTGAAGCATCACTCAAAGACGCCACTCTAGACCCATTTTGCAGCATTAATGGGTCACTTATTACTATTAGAAATTAATAAAGTTTATTTATAATTCGTAGATATTTAACAATATCAATGTTATTGAAACGCTTAGTATAAGAATTTACAAAATTATTACTAATTAATAAGTGATTTAAACATTTGATATATTACAAAATATTATTAAATTGCCAAAAAAAAAAGTTGAGTGGGTCTTGTATCACAAAGAAATCAATGATTTTATTTGCGTAAAGTGGCGGTCTTTTAAAATCACACAAAAGAATTCCGTGTTTCGTGTTTGTAAGATTACTGACAATTAAAAGGTTATTTATTTATTTGGTTAGCCTTAAATGAGCACTCATCATTTCGGCAACAAAAAAATAATTTTTGAATCAAATCTTATTTATATAAGTATAGCAATGCCAAATATGGATTTTATGCAGAATAACGAGCGTTTTCGTAATGTATTTTAGAATATACTTTGCTCCTTCTGAGCTTAAATGAAAATGCAGGAAAGCTCGAATAATGCTTTTAAATGTTTATATTATCTCTATGATTATTTATCTTAGCTAAACAGTTTTAAAGGTTAAAAGCATATAAAAAGTAGGTTAATTTTACATGGACACTTGAGGAGGCACCAACATCATCTGCCATTTTGAAGGATGGGGTTGAAGACAAAAATTGTTTTTAACTTTATTTTACTATCGACTGAGGACTTTACTTGTTTAATAACTATGGTACATTAGATGCATCTTTAAGGGCTACAATTACATTAGAAAAATTAAAAAGTTACCTCCCCTCCCCAATAACAAGGAATGTAACTTAAAATTGAATTCACCATATGGAAAGTATTTGGATTATGAATTACAATAATTGTAAGAACATTTTATACTTTTTAAAGATCTTTGCAAGGTTTTAGCAGATTCTGCTAAAGCATTATTTTAAAATGTGTTAGCACGTTACATTCCTTGTTATTGGGGAGGGGAGGTAACTCTATAAATTTTCTATGTAATTTTAAATTGTTAAAGTTACTTTTGTCTTGTTGATTATTTAATTTATTTTTTATATTTATTTATTTTTGATATTGAGTTTATTCAAATATTAAATTTATAATATTAAATTTATATCAACTTGAAGTTATGGAGAAGGTTTGTTATAATCATGGATTTTTCGCTCAATTTTTATGGTGAGTCCATTTTTAACATACTGATTATAATTTTAAAAAATTTAAATCAATAAAAATTGTAAATTATACAGTAATAAAAAGAATAAACGTAAAACTTTTAATCAGTAAATTAAGGTAAAGAATCTTTAATATCCTAATATTAATTTAACATCCCATAATTTTTTGCTATGCATATTAAGAATACATTAAAAAAATCCCTCCCACGATGCATCTCCCTCATATTAAATTCATCTATATACGATTGGAATAGTGCACGGCTTGTTCCATATTGCCTTTTAAGCTTACGCTTAGCCCGAGACTACAAATTTTCAATATTTTGTGTATGAATATTGTCGTCATCGGGATGGACGAAGTGTCGCCGGTGAATGATTTTCGAATGTGTGTATACTCCGTTGCTGAGTAGAGGGATGTCCCTGTAAGCTCCCCAACCGTCTGACATATGACTGCCCGGCAGTATGTATTGGGTAATAAGAGGAAGCAAGGTTTCTGCCTTACGATCCCGGACCATTAACAGAAAACATTTTCCGCTTCTTCTCTCCACTCCCCCGAAAACCCACTGCCCTCTTCTCCGCTCTCCACGGCGATATTTCTTATGGAAAAAAAATGTCTCGTCTATTTCGACGATCAATGGATTTCCATCTTCATCAAACCCACCAATTTCATCTGACTGTCTCTCCAAATAGGTCTTACATTCAGTACGTAAATAATTGCACCAATTGACAATTTTAGCTTTAGAAACTTCAGTTTCAATTGCAATTAGCTCCTGGGGCATATCCTATAAGGAATGGAATGTAAAAACTAAAATTAGTGAAAGACGAGACACATTTGACGAAAATGACAACCTAGAAAAACTTCTGTATATTAACCTCACCTTCTCCAACGGCAGATGACTGTTTTCAAATAATGAGCCTTTCCGTAAAGATGTAGAAAAATTGCATCCTCCACATCTCCATCTTTTTCCATCACACCATCTCGGATTGCTCTTCAATTGGCACGGCCTGCCACATCTCTCGCAGTCGACTTTATTCTGTATTAGTCGCTTCCTCGCCAACCATCTTATACACTGCTCAGTTTCCATAATTTCTAGTATTAATTTTTTGTAGTTCCATCTTTCATCGTTAATTTCATCTTCACTTAGCAATTCTCCTTCGTCTACTATCACTTCCATGACAAAGTCCGTCTGATCAGTGTACTGCGATAGAAGTTTCTGAAAATGAGCAATGCAAAAGATGGAAATTTCCTGTTCACGGGAAATGACCAGTCCACAGGAAATTGCCAAAAGAGACTGGAATGTCCTGCCCACGAAAAATGCCCTGCCATTGGGAAATAGCCTGTCCACGGGAAATTGAAAGAGGTCAAGAAAACGGAGTAGCTTTCAGCTCACCTCGTTCAGAGCAAATATCCCTACACTTTTATTGACAGAAAAACCACAGACGAGATTTTTTTAATGAATAATAATTGGATCTATGAGGATTTTTTATACACGCCATACCTCAGATGTTTAAATTATTGATGAGATTTTTTTCGGTCAAAAAATATGATATCAAAAAAACATAATTCAAAATATTTTCCCCCGAAGCCCTTATTCCTAATTACAAATTTTAAATAAAAGCTACTAAGTTGAGTTTATTTTAAATAGTATTTTGAGAAATTCCTTTACTTTGAAAATAAACATTTAAATAATTTTTAAAATAAACACTCGCGCATGTTACACAAAGAAATCACTTTGTGTAATGATTATATATTGGGAAGTAAACTTATTATTTCAAATCTTGACGGATATAGAGGAGAACCCTGAAATACAATAAATAATAGATATTCAATAAAAAATATTTCATTTTTAATTGAATATCTATTATTTATTTCAAATCTTGGAAGACTGTGAACCTAGATTCTCCCTTTCCCAACTGATACATTTCCCTTTTTTATATGTTACAGTTAAAAGCTACATTTTATACAAAAAAGTTTGTTTAATTTCATTTTTATGCAAAATAATTGGTTTTTTAATTAGTAATAATTTCATAATAATTTAATTAATATTAAATGAGCAAATAACTTTTTAATTGTTGGTAATGTTACAAATGTGAAAACACAGAATTCCTTACCGAAGAGACGATAATATTAAATTGAAGATACAGTTCAAACGAGGGTAGGACATTTTCTCCGCCGGTCAAAACCCCCAAGTATAAAGTGAGAAAAAAACGCCCAGAGTAAAAACACAGGTACAAAACCCCCTGTGCTAAAAGCATAAAAGAGGACTTAACCTCCAAATGAAGCCTTAATTTTTATATTATTTTTTAGGGTCAGCCGTTTTGGCGCGGCCGTTTCGGCGTGAGATCGATTCGGCGCCGGTTCAAAAACAGTTTTGAAATGGTTTCCATGGGAAGGAATGCTCTTTTGTCAAAATCCAATTTGCGCTTATTTCATTTTTACTATAGAAATAAGTAATATAATAAAAATAAAAAAAAATTCTATTATTAAAAAATATATCTTAGCAATTTAATAAAGAAAGAATAAATATTATAAAATCTAATTCATTTTATAAACTTTGCATATTAACAAGTAAAATTAAATTAAAAAAAAATTAACTGACTTCAACAATGAAGTTAATATGGGACCATCTTGGTGCTAGACCGACTCCAATGTAAAAAGAATTTTTAAAATCAGTTTATAAATGACGGAAATATCGATGAACATACATAAAAAAAAAATACATACATACGAACATAGAACCTCTTCCTTTTTGAAGTCGGTTAAAAATGAGCAATTAAAATGCATCAATTTCGTTTGATAGAATATAACCAAAACAAGAGACCCCCCCCCCTTTCCCGTATATAACTATTTTCGTTTTTCTCAGCGATTGCATCATCCCTTTTTTTGATTGACCCATGATCTTCATTGCTATTAATATTAGTATTGTTATAATACCAAAAACTATGAACAAATGGTAGTAACAAATAAAATAAGCACAAAAACCACAATTCCACAAATTGCGGATTTGTGGTTTCATTGCTATTGTCTAGCAACGTAAACATTTTTAATTAAATAGTGAAGTTTAGGAACTTTTTATAAAATTTTCTTGAATTCAAAAATAAATAAAAATTTATTATGTTCTTCATTTGGTGATCTATTATCATTTGGTTATTCATTTGATTTTAAAAAGAATACAAAAATTAAAAGAAAAAATTCTTAAATTTGGTTATTTAAAAAGAAAACTAAAAGAAAATAAAAATTTATTTAGCTCATTTGGAAATTGTGAGAAATGCTTCTCAAGTAATCAGTAGCATCCATAGTTTCAAATCTCATAACAGTTTCTTGTATTCTTCTCTTTGCCGAAACGCCCGCGCCGAAACGTCCCATTCCGTATTTTTTAATAATTATTAGATTATTTTTATCGAGTTATCCGAAAATTTATTGTTTACTGTGGGGTGGGGGTTGAAATGTTCCCGAAAATAATTTTACTCTATAAATGTTTTTAAAATCTGGTTACTGTTCTTATTAGGGGAGGTATTCGTACATTTGGAATAATTTTACGTTCTGCCGCATGTCTTACGCCGGAAATATAAAAATAAATTCTGATAATGGATAGGTCATAGCGTAGCCACCGCATATGTATACAGTATCAAAGACCTCCATGTATCCAATTTATTAAAGAAAAGCTGATGGATGAGTGGTCTGAGAGGTTTTATTTCAACACGATTCCTCAGGTGTTAAAATGTTAAAAAATACAGATGTTAAATGTTTAAATAAATAATAAATGAAAATAGGAAAGAAAAAGAAAATTCCAGTCTGGAATCGTGACGATCTGTCAGACTGAGCAATTAAGTCGTTGTTGACTGTAATATAGGCTCGTGGCTTAATTTTTCATTTATCATTTAAATTTAATATCATATTCACCCGGAGTGCTTTTACTCTAGGAGTTTTGAACGATGGGGTTTTGCTTCACTGCAGGGCAGATACGAAACAGTTGCTATAAATGAGTTGTTCAATTGGGTGTCTCCGAGAGATGCTGCACTGCAATGCACGCAGTGCTCGCTGTAACTAAAAGTCAACTTTGCCAATACGTTTATCTCAACGTTTAATTAATTTTTAATAAAAAAAATGGTATTTAATATAATAATTTAATTACTATAAGCCAAAAACTTGGTTATAGAAGCTATTAATTAATTTTCAGTACCATTAAAAGCTATTCTCTTAAACATTCTATAGTGTTTAACAGCACAATAGCAGCGCCTCTCGTGACAATCTGAAATAACTGTCCTCAGGAAAACGGGACCATTTTTTTGAATAGGAATGCGCGAAGTGGACAGGCTGTCTTTAATCATGTAGGCTGTGGTAGAGCGGACTGGAATCCTACGAATGATTCAAGATTATGCGAGGTGAGTTTCTAAATACATAACCTTTAAATAAACGATTTAAGTATTTTACACGTATTATTTCGTAGTATTTATTACAATTTATCACTGATAATTTTTTTTTAAATGATCAAAGTCATCGTGTGCGATTTGATCGTACAACTAGAATAGAGTTAAAACTATATGAAGTTAGATTTTAGCATATCGTGTGAACTTAGTCTTAATTTAACTTCCTAAATGCTACTGCAAACCAATTTATATAAAAATGTAAATGTAATATCTAGTTATTATAAATATCCGTCAGTTTAGCTTTATAATCAGTCATATCATTTACCCAGCCGATTGTAACTAGCAAATGGAATTCTTTACATATAATATTTTTGTTTACGAAAATATCACTTTTAATTTAAAAAAAATTAGTGAGAGAGAGCATTTATAATAATTCGTGTAAAAACTCGTGAGACGAAATTTCCTTTAAAAAAATTAATGAGAGTGTATTTTCTGAAGGGATATAGTGTTTTATATAATTGTGTGCCTGAAAAACTGACATACCAAAGTATGTGTTTTAACAAAAATAATTACTTTTAGTCTTACATATACCTTCGTAGCATATTAATTTTGTCCCCTTGCTTTTTCGTAGGATCATTTCACAGATGATCAGTTTGAACAAGGAAGATCAGATGGTTGGAGAAAGTTAAAACCCAATGCAATTCCATCATTGTTTCCACATAAACCTGTACCTACACCAAGAAAACCACCAGTGAAGCGTAAAACCCCTGAACCAGAAGCTGAAGAACAAGATGATTCCGGTAAATGCACTGTTACTTATTTTTGATAAAGAAAATGTAACTTTTTTACAATGCAATTGGCTATATCATATTTTTTAATTTTATTTAGGGACAATACATTTGGTACTTGATGATTCTGAGCCAGAAAAACATCCCTCGGAGATTTTAACTGTGCAATCAACGTCCATAGAGACTCAACATCTTCCTTCTTCAGAAAATTTACCTGAACAATGTGAAAATGAAATTCTTCCCTCAACATCAACATATGTCTGTAATGATCATAGCATATGTGAGGAAAAAATTAGGGAACTTGAGAACAAATTGCATCTTACGCAGTATCATCTCAGAAATTTGCAAAAGAAATACGACTCACTGAATGAAAAAATTCAAGATTTTCTAAATCCAGATCAGCTCGAATACATGACAAAAAAGAATAAGCGAGGAAGCAGCTGGAGTAAAGAAACATTGCAGAAAGCATTACAAATAAGACTATCATGTGGCTCATCTGGCTACAATGCCTTGAGAAATATGGGGCATCCACTACCTGCAGAAAGAACATTACATTACAACTTGGAATCCATAAAGTTTATGCCAGGTGTTCTGGATGAATTACTGCCTTCACTAGCCACAAAGATAAATATTCTGCTGCCTGAAGAGAAATATTGTGCTCTAATGATTGATGAAATTGCAATCACGCCAGGTGTTGATATGGATATTTCTAATGGGCAAATTGTGGGAAAGCCCACTCTCCCTTCAGCTAATGGGAAATGGGAACAGGTAGCCACCCATGCTTTGGTGTTCATGGTAGGAGGCATTACATCAAGATGGAAGCAAACCGTGGGATATCATTTTACTGGAGGTTCATTTTCCAGTAAACATGCAAAAGAGTTTATTTTTAGTTTTAATTTGCCACCTTGAAAAAATTGGTCTTGTCGTGGATGTAGTGATTAGTGATATGGGAGGAAATAATTAAGCTATTTGGAGGGAATGTGGAATTATTTGTGGAAGATACAGTAAAACTGTTAATTTCTGTAATCATCCCTGTAACTCTGACAGAAAACTTTATTTTATGCCTGATGGACCACATATTTTAAAAAATATTCGTAATCACCTTACACAAGGCGCAACAATATTCCTGCCAGAAAAAATTCAGGTAAAATATAAGTTGCCAACTAATCTTGTATATATAGATCCAGTTATAAAATTACATGAACTTGATAAAAATGCAGACTTAAAGCTTGTATCTCGTTTACGTGAAAATGTTATTTCACCTAATCATTTTGATAAAATGAAAGTAAACCTGGCACTTGCACTTCTGAATCATGATGTGGCAGCAGGTTTAGAATATGCTGTACACAGAAAACACCTTGAAGAATCTGCACTTACAACGGCATGGTTCATAAAATCTATCCATAAATGGTACACTTTACTGTCTTCAAGATGTGTAAAAAATGCTCTCAGCCTTAAAGATGGAGTAAATTACACGGAAGCGACATCCTTTTTAAAAGAATTCGCAGAAATTTTTGAGGAAATAAAAATAGGGGACAGAAAACAGTTTAAACCTGTTCAAAAAGGTGTTATGTTGGCAACAAAAACTGCACTAGACTTAACAGACCATTATTTAAATGAGAGAAGCTTTGAATTTCTTCTGCTTTCAAGACTTGGTCAAGATGCTTTAGAAAACTTATTTTCTGTAATCCGTACTAAAAACCCTATACCTAGAGCTCTAGAATTTAAACGCTCTCTGCGAATGGTAACGTTATTCCAGTATTTTCGGGGGGAAAAGCATGAAAGTTATACTTCAACAGATGTGTCATTGTTAGTTGATTTCCAGAAAAAGCGTAGCAAACCACACACTCGTACTGAAGATGAAATTTCCTTTTCACAGCCAGGTGATGATAAAGAAGATTTGGAAAATGACATTAAAGATTTTCTAAACAGTTTTACAGTTGATGAAAAGGAATCTCTATATTATTTGTGTGGGCGAACTGTGCATCAATTAAAAAAAAAAACATAAGTTGGATTGCAATACATGCTTGAGCTTTTTGCAAAAAGATGAAAGAACTGCGCCAGACTGTTCAGTGGTGACAGAGTTAAAACGTTATAAAGAAAATGACACGTGCCTCACTTTTTGTTCCAAAGCTGTTTTGGATTATTTATTGAAGGCAGAGAGCATTGTGCGCATCAAAGAAAATGATATTTTGGCATCTAAAATTAAAGTTGAAGATTTAATGCAGTTAGCAATGAGTGAAAATCAATCAGTCATCTTTCCAAAATGCCACGAAATAGAGCAAAAGCTTTTGAAAATATTTTTCACCTGTAGATTGTATTTTATAATCAAGAAATTCAATGAAAAAATTCAAGTCAATAATATTAAGTGTGGAAGTAAGAATATAGCAATGAGAAAAGCTGTTGAGAATTTAAAGTAAACTATAAATGTCATTGTGATGTTTATACTTTTAGAGTCCCTGTATAAGAATACAGTGACTATACAGTCACTCGATATACTGTAAATTAAAGCATTCATTATATTTCAGATGCAGCATTATCTATGATATGTACAATGATGTAGTTGCCATAATTCTGTTCCAACAGAAATAATTTTTCATTATGTATAATACCTATATTAAATAAGCATGGTTTATCATATGGTGTAATAAAATGGAAAGTTGTTTTTGTATTTTTAATAAGATTTTCTCCAGGGAATAAAATTTTGTACTTTCTTTTTTAATAAATTCTCCCAAATTGTTTTTTTAAAATCTCATGTGAAAATTGTTAACAAAAAAATAACGAATTGTGGAATGGATTATTTATAATAATAAATTATAATTTTTTTTTAATCTTCAATTTATTTTCTTGTTTAATCATACACTCTTTACACGCAAAATGCATTGATTAGAAGGGAATCCAGAAAGGTTTATGCAAAGTTTTTAATTAAATTTAATTCTAGAAATTTGGGCTGATTAAGCCTATTTAATGATAATTATAACATTATTATTATTATAAATTTATAATAATCGTAATCAAAGAGATAGAATACATTATTATGTCTCGTTCCTGCTGCAATACATATATTATATCTCGTTACCGCTATTAGAACTTAAGCCCAAAATGGCGGACCCTGGTTAATTGCGGTACTCTTCTTATACAGTGACTCTACGTTCTCGGTCCCTATAGTACTGATCGTGGCCATGGGGCCTAAGCAGTCTCAAGTGGCTAAGGGTGAAATAGTTAGACAGAGTGGTAATCGGGATCGAGCAAAGGGGATGGCTAGCGATCGAGTGAAGGTGGGTAGTGATCAAATGGTTTTGGGGGAAGATCAGTCTGAAATGGATGTTCCAGAGAATTGGTGGAATAAAGACGTAGCAGAGGGAACAAGTGCGGTAGATAGCCAGGGGAAAGCAATATATATATTTTTAAAAAGGAGTGGGAAACAGGTTTGAAGGTTATGCAGGAGATAAGAGAAAAGATGAAGGCACAATTGCGGGCAGCTCGATTGGAGGGTAAAAGTAGAACACAAGTGGGAAAGGAAGTTCTCTTAGTGGATTCTGCTGAGATGGTCAAGAAACGGAGTGCTAAAGGGAAAAGTCGCGGTCGGAAATCCAAAGGTAGAAAAGGGGGTGGCAAATTAAGCGATAATACAGAACCACCCTTCTTAGCTAAAGGGGAGGTGTTAAGCGGGTTTCACAAATAAAAAGCTAGCGGCGGCGGCCGCGGCGCCGCAAGTCTCGCGGATCCGCTTCCAAAAGCGGCAGATAGTTGGTGATAACCGCAAACGCTTCTCGTTTCACAAAAAAATGCGGCACAGCAAGCGTTTGCATCTGCTGCTGCAATCCGATTGTTCGGTGGTTATGACGTCATACAAATCACAACACCAACTCCTTGCTTGTCCGCCATTAATCGCCCGCTTGCCGTATTTATTCTATTCTCGACTGAAATGAAGTCGGCCAATGGGCAGTTTCAAACGGCCCCTAACTCTAATTCTATGTCTGTGCATGGTACTGCTACTGCCTTCCCAGAATTTACATGTAATGTAGTTTTTTCTGAATGGCTGAGCCACTGCTGCTGCTGCCGCCGCCGCCCAGGTTCAACACGACGAACTTCGTCCGCAAGCTCTGCGGACGACGCGCGGCACGCGATTTCACAAACCATCTCTACGAGTGCTTCCCGGCTGAGCATCTACAGACCATCTCTACGAGCGCTTCCCGGCGGAGCATTTATATCACGTGATGCGTTACTGGCGGAGCACGGAACTGAGCAGACGAGATTTCTGTTGGAAGGGTTTTGGCGGCGCGAATTTTCGTGCAATTACGAAATTTACTATAATGTTAAAAAAAAGTTTAAACGTTATTTGCTAAAAAGCATTATGACAACTTTAAAATTAAATAAAACACTATACTAATACAATATTATTCCAACTTTATTTTTAGAAACCATTATGAAAAACATTTCTTAAAATGTAAGCCCATTAAGTTTGAGATATGGCTACGAGAAACGCAAACACTTTTTTACTAAAAATTAAAACCTTTATTTACTAAAAATATGAAAAACTTAACAAAAGAGAGAAAATAAACACTGTAATCTTAAATTTTACTTAAAATTATTAGTATTAGAATAGTATTTAAAATTATGATAAAATTATTAGTGAGTATTAAAGGTATTAAAAGTACTTTGTACTGCATTCAAAAGTATTAGGATTTACTTTGCACTGCGATTTCGTCCTAGTGCTACATTTTTTTGAACGCACTCAGTTATGTTGTGTGGCGCTTTTATTTTTTTTGCTGGTAGGGCTCCAAAAGTAGTGTACTGGTGGTCACGAATTCTTGAACAATTGCTGATGCAACTGGCCGACCCCCAGAAGGCTTCTTTTTACCAGACAGTCAGTATATATTTCCGCCGACCAATTGCAGTTGATTAAACAAGTATCTGCTTTCCTCTTCTTCTGATTTGTTTAAGTGGAGCTGGACCATAATTTCTCCCAAATGTTTAAAGTGCGGAAATTTATCCTGTTTCTGTGGACGCATATTTTTCTGTATTTAATAACATTCTTTCAACTGCTGGTCTACATGCATAAGGACGACAATCATACAATTATTGCCGTCTCACTCCAATAATGCAAAGAACTATTCAGCTACTTCCCCGAGCAAATGAATTGATCTTTGTGGATGCGGCAGGACATTTTGACCAAAGAAACCACAGAGTGTATCTTTTTATAGCATAATCTGTGGCTGGGGGGGGGGGGTACCAATTGACTGTGCGGTAACGGATTCAGAAACAGAAGCTGTTTTTACAAAGGCTGTTGATTTATTACGAACAGTTTGCTTTCCTAAAGACAGTGATATTGTGATTAATGGGCCCAAAATATTCATGACAGATGGTGATTTGAAAGAGCGAAAAGCTCTCAGCAAAATATGGCCTCGGAGTAAAATTTGCTTTGTCAGTTTCATGTACTGGCAGCAGTTTGAAAATGTCTAGCTAAAAATTGTGTTCCAAAGAGTGACAGATAGTCACATTTCTTCCATATCAGGAGTTTGATATATACTGAATCAGAGGAGGAGTTTTAAAAAAAATTTGATCAATTCAAGAAAGTAATCAAATTAAAGAATGTTTTGGCATACATAAACAATTTATGGGAATCAAGATTCTTATGGACTACCGAAAAGGACTACCAGTCAGAGGAAATAATACTAATAACTATGTCGAGTCAGTATTTCGAATTCTAAAAGACACGGTTTTGGACAGAGTAAAAGCATACAGTTTAATTCAGTTATTTGATTTCATAGTAACAAAATTTGTAACTTATCTTAAACAAAGGTTACTAGATTTCAGCTATCCAAGATATCCCAAAAGCTTGTTGAAGAAATTTGTGCTTAAAAAATCAATAGTCAAACAAGAAGATATGCAATACGACAACGATCTGAAATGTTACCACGTAAAGGGAGAAAAGGGAGCCAAATTAGTTTGTTGATCCCGATAATTGCTTTTGTTCCTGTTATGTAGGATGCACAGGTTTGCTTTGCAAGCACATCAGTGCTGCTATATTATTCATAGGAGTAGAAATGAATTACATGTACAACATGAGTACCAGGATACTAATGTGTAAGATTGCTATGGGTCGGGATCCACAAAACAGTGAATTTTTAATGCCACTGTCATATGATCTACGTGCCAAATCATGTGGCGCTTCTCAGATAACTTTCCCTCAGAATGTCTCGCAGTGCCAATGAGAGAATGATACTGAAACAGCTTAGGTTGAAAATCAAGACAGGACAGAAGAAAATGCTGATCCATTCACTAACAATGACCTTAAATCAAGGTTGCATTACTTTTTCAGCAAGATTGAAAAAAACATAGAAGGAAACCCTACAGTTTTTAGATCAGCAGTTGAAAGAATGTTATCAAATGCAGAAAAATATGCGTCCACAGAAACAGAATTAATTTCCGCACATTATACATTTAGGAGAAATTATGGTCCAGCTCACTTAAACAAATCAGAAGAAGAGGAAAGCAGATACATGTTCAACCAACTGCAATTGGTCGGCGGAAATATATACTGTCTGGTAAAAGGAAGCTTTCTGGGGGTCGGCCAGTTGCATCAGCAATTGCTCAAGAACTTCGTGACCACCAGTACACTACTTTTGGAGCCCTAACAGCAAAAAAAACAAAAGCGCCACACAACATAACAGAGTGCGTCCAAAAAAATGTAGCACTAGGACGAAGTCGCTGTGCAAAGTAAATCCTAATACTTTTGAATGCATTACAAAGCACTTTTAAATACCTTTAATACTTACTAATAATTTTATCTTAATTTTAAATACTATTCTAATGCTAATAACTTTAATGCTTTTAATAATTTTAAGTAAAATTTAAGATTACAGTGTTTATTTTCTTTCTTTTCTTAAGTTTTTCATTTCTTAGTAAATAAAGGTTTTAATTTTTAGTAAAAAAGTGTGTTTGCGTTTCTCGTAGCCATATCTCAAACTTAATGGGCTTACATTTTAAGAAATGTTTTTCATAATGGTTTCTAAAAATACAGTTGGAATAATATTGTATTAGTATAGCGTTTTATTCAGTTTTAAAGTTGTCATAATGCTTTTTAGTAAATAATGTTTAATTTTTTTTTTAACGTTATAGTAAATTTCGTAATTGCACGAATATTCGCGCCGCCAAAACCCTTCGAACAGAAGTCTCGTCTGCTCAGTTCCGTGCTCCGCCAGTAACGCATCACGTGATATAAATGCTCCGCCGGGAAGCGCTCGTAGAGATGGTCTGTAGATATTGTGAAATCGCGCGCGGCACTCAACTGCTCGGCTCGAATTATTTGTGAAACGGCTGGCGGTGCGGCGCTCCAGGTGGACGCCGTGCCGCACCCAGAACCGCTCGCCGCAAGGAATTTGTGAAACCCGCTTTAGGCTTCTGCAATTTAGAATGGTAGGAGTGAATGTTGGTAGATGGTTCCGAGTGTATTGATGTGTTTTTGTTTTTTCAATCATTTACGTGATAGGTTTTTCTTTTTGATGGGCGTATGTGACATGTCATGTCAGTTGACTGCGCACATTTGCCCAGCTAATTAAATTTTAAGATATGATTGTTTGTGGTTCGTTGTATCTGTGCAGTCTTGTCTGGTCAATTCGGTCCGTTTAAGTCTTGTGTTTATTTATTCATTTTAATATGTTTTTTTTAAAGTATCGTTGTTATAGCGATCGCTATCGCGCTTTGGCGACGCAGCAGCGTTCGCAGTTGTTGTAAAGAGCATGTCTAAGACGAGAATATTGTCTCTTAATGAGGCATTGTCGTTATTCGATAAAAGTTTTTGTTTTTGACAATGTGTAAAAAGATTAAAGTTGTTTTTTTTATGCGAGCGTGTTGATGTTCGGAGTAGTTGTTGGAAGCCGGAGATCATGAGTGGAAGTCGTTTCCCTTTTGTTTGCGCTAATCGAACACTAGCCTCAATGAAACTGCTTATTGGATTATTAATCATTTACTGCATTAGTAGTAAATTGATGTTGAGTTAAAAAGTAAATAAAGTACTGTTTAATATCAGTGTTGTTTTTCTTTTGCTGCGTTGCAAGCGAACACTCGACTTGTGTTTTTGACGGAGTCTCGTGCTCTGCGTTCGGCCGCCATACCTCACCAGCCCCGTCGTTCGCGATCGGCGTCGGCCCGATGATTCTTCACACTGGTATCGTAATAAATCAAGGACAGCAGCCATAAAGATGACATCTTGGTAAGATCGTTTTAATTTGTAATCGTCTTAAGAGCCATAATGAGGTACAGAATTCCGTGTGCCTGGCGAGTGAGTTCGTCCCACAGGATCGCTCCAGTGTGTATTGGTGGACGCGGTAAACTTCGGCGAGCGCAAGAACAGTTGTAGAGATTATTGACTGTTAAAAAAACCGGCTGTATCTATGCTTATTTTGAGATACAGTATTAAGCTTATATATTTATGTTGTTGTGTGGAGGTGTTGGGCGGCCAATTATTGGAGCTGTGGCTTTAACCCAGCCGAGCGCGCGAGTAGGTGAAGAGGGAGGGGTACTGCAATCGGGGTGAATCCCGTACAACCCCTAAAAATACAGGTGGCTCCAAGGTGAATCGTCGGGGAATCCAATGATCTTGGTGAATCTGCGTATTTTATGGTGGCTCTTATTGGATCTCCGGAATTTGAAGTGAATCTTA
>JAHWFO010105235.1:43337-113088 GCA_023313115.1 Rhysida immarginata
TACCGTAAATACTGTATTAAGCGCCCGGGCGCTTATTTGCAAAAATTCAGCGGACCCCCAGGCGCTTAATACAGGCGGGCCGGTATTACAGGTCCGGCGCTTAAAAAATTCTGCACAACTGTGATGGATACTATTATGCAAAATTCTCGTACTTTTCCTTCATCTTTTCTAAAGTATCCTGTTGTGTTTTCCATTCCCGTTAGGATCAATGCTAAACTGTTGGCTGTAGCCTCTGTAGAATGGTTTTCAGCCTACTTTACTGTTGCGAGATTAAAATTGATGCTATAACTGTGAAGTTTTCATTTTTCATCAGCTATGTTGCTTGACTGAATCCAAAATTAAAAGCAAGAAATTAGAAAACAATCATGCTGGTATCTAATTTCCGGTTTAGCAGTGGCATTTGGGAGAGCAAACATTCCCGTGAGAAAGCAGCAAGAGAAGAAAAATCCACGAAATGAACTAAATAAGCGCCCGGGCGGTTATTGAAGGTCCGGCGCTTATTTGCAAAAATTCAGCGGACCCCCAGGCGCTTAATGCAGGCGGGCCAGTATTTCAGGTCCGGCGCTAAATTCAGTATTTACGGTAATAGATTATTTATCTGATTAGTACAGTGATTTTAAGAGAAATAAAAGTTTCATGTGGTGTTATTTAGCTTGTTTGTCCGTCTCTGTACCCCGCCCCGAACCCCTGACTAGCATCTCTCGCCATTTAGCGACATAGTATTTGAGTCCATTATAGTAGGTGGGAGTGGGTAACGTCACACCCTCCTTCCTACTACTGCTGTGTGTTGTGTTGCTTCAGAGGATCTGGAACTCTCTCCATGGGTATTAATATACTTAAATTGTGTGTACAAGACGAAGAAAGTTACCTTCTACTTATATAAAAATAATGATAAGGAGGACGAGAAACCTTTGGCATTGACTCTTGCCGAGGTCCGGGCAATACTCGGTGTATACCCCGCTTTGTTTCCTGACTGTAACTGAGTAATACCATAAAATGTTTAATTTCTCTCAACCTCTGAATCTCTGTGTCTGTGACCAACCTACACTGACGACGACCACTACGACAAATACAATCGTAACTACGACACCGTTCACAATCTCTTCACAACCTTCACCACGATTTCAACTCCGTATTATTGCCCTCCACAGTCCCAAGCGCTCGACCTCTGTGTGAGACGGGAAGACCTTGGAAATGATGATGATGACACATGGAGCGATCCGGTAACCCATACCCCTCCATCCAAACGTAGGAAGTTACCTCTCACGAAACTTTCCCTAACCTACCACCGTCAACAAAGGGGAAGAGGGAAACCTCAACCCACTCCTTCTCCTACACTACTCACCCTCTCTCTTCAACCAGGTTTTTCCGTTTCCTCGGCCTCATACCCGACTTCATGCTCCCACCACCATCTCTTTCTCCTATACCTGTTTCTGAACAACCTCAACCCTCCACCTCTCGCATCACGTTGCATTTTAGAAATCCGTCACCCGGAGAAGATTGTCCCTCGTCTGGTTCGGAGGTAGATCTCGGCCATTTTTACTCCCTTCAGGAGCTCGGAAGAAGTCGATCCCGTAAATACAGAACCGAGGTGACCACATACAGACTCTTTCGAGAATATGCACCAAGTTCCTTTGGGGCAGACATATTCAGGTCTATCTTCGAGGTTGTTTTCAGCCATACGTTAAGAGGGAATTCAGAATACGATTACTGACGTGTCGCCTTCTGTTCTCTCTCATTTACAGACGCTATTAATTTGTGTTTTAGGCAAATTAACGAATACACGGCTGAGAAGGTTTTCGATTTTTTACAGGCCTTAGACCAGTCACCTTCAGGGCTTTTGGCGAACGAACCACTCGAGATGAACGTGGTGCTTCTTCATCGCCCTCGCCCACCCACAGGTCAAAATGCTCGAAAGGCTGCACTTCTAGGGGATAATTAAACGAGAAAGACCTCAGTCGTGCAGATTAAATATTCTGATGCTTTGTATCTTCCCTGTGCACTGGTCGTTGCAAGGGCAAATATGGAGAAGAATTTAGCGCAAGCCAGCGGTGATAAGACATGGGTGGAGAAGGTTGTGAAGGAATACCGTGCCCTTAAACGATCCGACCGTTCACTTCACCAATAGACACAAGCACTTGCTTTGTGTAAAGCGACACAGGTTTACATCACATGTGCTGGAACCATGGAAAGTTTGGACAAATTCCAAAAACATTTAGCAGAAACAGATCAAATCGTTGTCCATCTTCCAACTTCCACGGTTTCCGGGGAGTTGTTTTACCCTCCCCAATTCACAGAATCCCGACCGCTGCATACGTTGCATTTGCTACGGCACAACGATCACTACGATGTTATTGTAAATCTCCAAGGATACTACGGCAAGGCAATTATCGCCAAAAGAAGAACCACATATGCGGCGGTCGGTGTTCCTATTGCGGTGGGCAACACGCAACCGCTCAACAACCCAAATTCAAATTCTGCACCCTCTGCAACAGATACTTTAGAGGGATCGGATGTTTTGACAACCATTTGGCTACAACTACCACGACGCAACCAAAACTGAAAACATGCAGCACACATCTGTGGGTGTTGAGTTTCAGACAGCAAAAGGGCATGAGTGTAACTCCAAAAAGGGTTGTCACAGATATCGTGGTAAATACGAGATGGGGTTGTGTTATGTACTTACAGGGAGGGAGAAAACAACCATAGAGAAAGGAAGTAAAAACTGTAGAGTGTGGATCACGTGACTTTCACATTGAATGGAGCGTGGAACCGGAAGTACCCTGGCGTCCATGTTGCAGTAGAAGCGAAGCTATCGAAACCACGCGATCTAAACATGCCTGCTTACTGTGTAGCTTTGGGCTGCAAAAACATCAAAAATAAGGAATCTAAACAATCATTTCACAGGTGAGAAACGTTTTTAAGTTGTGTATTATCTTCTCTTATCATATAGAAATAATAGGGAAAGGCTAAATCTTCTATCTATATATATAAAGAAGGATGTTTGTGGGTCTGTCTGTACGTTTTTTATACAAATCTACAGTTTTATTCCGATCTTGACGAAATTTTGCATACTTGACCTTCAAAGCATAAGGAAGGTCACTGTCTACCTCAGATTTCGGAAAAATAATAAATATCGATAAAAAATCGATATTCATGGTTATGGCAAGGCATATTAATGAGAAATATCTCATGACCAACAATGCAAGGCAAAGTTTGTGCAACAATAGGTATCAACACGCAATGCACCAACACAAGGCAGGGATCAACAATCAATATCTCATGACTAACAATGAAAGGAAAAGTTTGTGCAAGTGTAATTATCCCGGGCAACGCCGGGTACTACTTCTAGTAATGGAATAAAGTTATAATTGATGTCTGTTGTCTACTTATAATAAAGTGGCTATAAGAAACCACTATACTTATAAAGGTACTTAAAACAGAGACAGATATTTACTTTCACTTTTCCAAATAAAATTTTTAATCGATTAAATCATATATCGAAGATCGGAATGCGCATTCATGATGAATAAAATTCATATATTGAAAAGTATATCTGTCTCTTTCGTAAGTACTTTATGCATGGAAATTGTATCAAATCGTGTTATTGTTTTCGTTTATGCATGGACCTGGATAGATTTTCATATTTCATTGATAATTTGGAAGTTGATTTTGTGATTAAACATGAACTCAAAACTCAAAATAGAGTTGAACATTTATTTTTTTTCCCCCTTCAATAAAAATAAAAATTATGCCAACATCTTTACTATTTAGTGCCATTAATTTCTAACTATGTTAATTCACGATTCCCAAAAGATAAACAATTGAGAAAACAATGGGAGATTGTTGTGAATAGGCAAGGTTTAAAGAAAGGCCAGAATTGGGTGTCCACTAAAACATCAGTGCTCTGCAGTGATCATTTTGATGATGAATGTTTTGACCGCACAGGACAAATTGTTTGACTCCGAGCAGGTTCAGTGCCTTCAAAATTCAAACATCTAAGACAGGTAACCCATTGACATTTTTCATTGACTTGCACAATATCTTTGAAACAATATTAACATTTCCACTTGTAATTTTAGAAACCACTATCCCGAAAACCCCCCATGACAGAACCCCATTAGTTGAAACAATCGAAAGCACAGCCAATATTCCAGATGATGATAATATAAACACTTATGAATCCCAGGAGCCTATAACCTTCCACAATTACTGCCTTCCAAGTCCAAGAAAACTTAAAAGATGTAACGATCATCTAATAGATATTATAAATAAAAAAAAAATAAGAAAATCAAGCTACTTACATAAAAAACAAATAGATTGGAATCAAAAATTTCTACAATATTTGACGCACTTGAAGATATCAAAGGAAAACAAATGTTGTCTTTAGAAAGATGTGACCAGCTTTCAGATTCCTTTGGTTCATTACCAATTAAACTTTCTGAGAGGGCCACATATAACATTGACACACCATGGAACACCCCAAAAAATACGTTCTCCTCGTGCATATACTTATGTGAGGAAGCATTCATCAATTCCTTACCTGATGTTTCAACCCTCCGAAAATGGAAAGAAAATATAGATTGTGAACCTGGCTTTTCCGAGCAAGTAACAGATGCTCTAGTAAAAAAGATATCCAAATCATCCCAAGAAATGTCCATCCGGAAGCACCTGGATCTTCAAAGTGGAATTTGAATGTTCATCCAAATCATAGGGTATATGGATTTAGGAACTGGAATTACAGGGGATAGTTTGCCTGTTGCTAAGGAAGCTTGGGTTTTCATGGTAGTGGGGCTCAATATCAATTTGCAGGTGCCATTTGCATATTTTCTAATTGCTGGAATGTCTGCACAAGAACGAGCAAACTTAATAATTGAATGCTTAATAAAACTTCACCAGAAGAAAATTACAGTTGCAGGTATAATATTTGATGGAAATGCTGCAAATTTTTCAATGGCCGATCTTCTTGGTACAAATCTAAGATTGCCGAATATAAAATATGATATCGTGAACCCTGCTGATCTCTCCCAATCTGTCTACATACTCTTGGATGCTTGCCACATGATCAAGCTTGTTAGGAACACTTTAGGAGAAGGGGTAATACTTGTCGATTCCAATGGACAGGTAATCATAGTAATTTTAATTCATTTAGTATTTGTTTTATTGTAAAACTAATATGTCTGGCAATTCTTACAGAAAATAGAATGGAAATATATAGAAATGCTCCATGCCATTCAGGAGAAAGAAGGGGTTAAACTTGCTAACAAGCTGGCTCGACAACACATAGAATACCATCAACAAAAAATGAAGTTGAATCTCATTTTTTTATATTAAACTTGTTTTTAAACCTTTATATAATTTTAAAATAAAATTTAATATGAATTTAAACAGGTGAGATTAGCAACACAAACACTTTCTTCCTCTGTTGCTGACGCACTGGAATACTTGTGCAGAATTGAAAAAATAGAAGAGTTTCGTGAGTGCATGGCTACGGTTCAATTTTTGAGATTATTCGACAGGTAATTGAATAATTTGATATTTATTTCCCTCAGCTGAGGTAATCTGTTACAAAGCGAACAAATAAATGATGTTATTATTTTTTAGGCTGTTTGATGTCTTGAATTCTAAAAATCCATATGCAAAAAATTTCAAAGCACCTATGAAGAAAGACAATGAAATCATATGGAGACCTTTTTTGTTGACATGTTTCCAGTACATTTCTAATTTAAAAGAACCACGTTCAAACCAACCTGTTTGTTTGTCGTAGAGGAAAACTGGGTTCCTGGGTTTGCTAATAACAATTGAAAGCACAATCCAAATATTTGATAAATATGTGAAATCTCCACATGCACCATTAAGGTTAGTATAGAGTAACATATATTTTAATTAATGTAGTAGTATTATATAATTGTTTATTAATTTGAATGATTTTATACTCCTTATCAATAATTAAATAAAATAAATAAAATAATATAAATTCATCAATGTTGAAGTTGAATGGTTGATGTGAATAATAATTATACATATAAGAGTAGGAGTCACATTGGGTAACTTTTATTAAGTTTTTATTATTTCATTTTATTTTATTCTATTTTTCATTAAAAGGAGTATTTATTTTCAATCAATTGATGTGAATAATGTTTATAGTCTTGGGAAAATGGTGAAGGTAGGTAGATATCTTGAAGATGTTGCTGTTGATAGCTGGCATAAATAAAACAGATGTGCAATAGTTGAAACCAATGCTGCTATAGAAAGTGTGTGGTTAACAGTAACAGGTGATAGATTCAAAATTGTATAACCAAAACTTTCTTCCAATCAGCTATCCTATTGCTCTTCTACTTCACCTACCACAACAATTTCCAGTTGCCAGTCATCACATCCACCAATTTTAGCAGCATCACTTTCAATATAAAACCTCATCAGTTTTTTTTACTATTAGAGTTGTCAGCATCAACACTTTAAGATATTTCACCATTTCCCCAAGACTATAAACAATATTCAGCATCAATCATTCAACAGTCAATTATTGGTGAATTTATATTTTATTTTATTTTTTATTTAATGATTAATAAAACTAATAAATAATTACACCATAACACAGTTAAAAAAACATTATATGATGATTCCCTTTTTTTTTTAAAAGGACTGATCAAGTCGAACCCATCTCCTAACTCCTAAGTTCACAGATGGCTCCTTGGTAAGAAAAATTTACAGTCTGTTTATATATTTATACATACATATATAACTGCGACCAACTTGTATAAACTATAATTAACAAAGGCTGTGGTCAAAAACCCTCAATAGTGAGCGAATGATGATGTAATTTCTCACTGGGCTAACCGTCTTTTTCTCGGTGAGGATGGTTAGACTAACCGGTTAGGCATAGCAGCACTAACTGGCGTTTCTGACCGCGTTAAAATGACGTCACATTTTTCTCAGAAATATTTTTTGGAATAATGCGTTCTAAGGGAGGATGGAACAATAATCCATCAGCCTTGCAGTTCAGAGCTGCCTGGCGAAGTTACCTGACATACCTAGATATGCCAATTTGCACCAGTGATAAGACAAACTGCACACCACAGATGGATATGCTTCAAGAACTTCAACATGATTTATTGGTGCATGCTATGGAAACTGATAATAACAACGATAACATGGAAAAGCCAATTTGGATTCCCCAAGAACAATTGCAGTCAGGACCCAGTTTTGTGACAGCAAATCCATACTGTTTAACCAGCATTGGTCAAAACATTGCCGAATACATTGCTGGATATGTAGTTCGTCAGCGAGATAAAACACTTCAATGTTTAGAATGTAAATCGGCCCTGAGAAGTTCAAAAGTACAGAGTAGAAATACTTTGACTTCCTTCAAGGATAGAACAATCCATTCAGAATCAAAAGGACTCTGTCAACCCTCAGCAGATTTAATTTCCATTTGTCAACCAACAGAAAAATCTATTAAAGTCAGCAATCTCAGGAGACTATCTATGCATTCATAGTAGTAGTGTTTACAAGAAAATCTCTGTTGAAGTGTTACATGAACTTATTGGAAAACCACTCTTCACGTCAATTCATGATCACCAGTATGATTGTGGGCCAGAGAAAAATCATTTGATTTTACTAACAATTAAAATTATCAATACATACCTGAAGATAAGGCTGAACCATGAAGTTCGCAAAAAAATACTTTACTGAGGGGTAAACATGTTCATCATACTTTGACTAAAAAGATTATCTTTATGCATCAATAAAATCATGTTCAAATGGCTCGATTCATTTATTAACATAAAAATTTCATTCGTAGAATTTTTATTTATAAATTTTAAACATGAAATGCAATACATTGGGCAGTCTGTGATAGTAAAAGAAGTTTACTAAAAAAAGAAAAGAAAGAAAGAAAAACATATAAAGACATCTATTATCATATTACGATGAAAACCTCAAGATTTAAAAGTTTAAAAAATAAAAGAATGGATTAAAAAAAAAAAAAAGCAATCTTAAATTTAACTTGTGAGCATGAGCTTAATAGAAAAATTCTAATTTTCCGAATTCCTATTTAGAATGCATTTTCTAAATGAGAGGCACCTAAAAGTATTTTTTTCTTTTAAATGCATTTTCTATAAGTAAAAGAATGTGCTAAAGAAATGAGCACAAAATTATTCAAACAATTATAACAATGAACATAAAATGATGATGCAATGACAGAACATTCGTTCCCAAGAATTATTAATAATGAACAAGAAATGGATATAATATTTTTTTATTTCATAGTTTTATGAAACGAATACACACAGGATTATCACAATTTGCTTTGAAGTCTACAGTATAATATATTATATTTAAAAGATTTAATACTTCAACAGTTAATTAAATAATCAGAAACAAAATTTCATAAATAATTTAATTCAACTTCAAAACTGATAAGTTTAATTATTTTATTTTTATTAAAAAAATCCTTAAAATTCGTCCTTTTTAGGAAATTGTGTTTATTAATTAAACTGTTGAATATTAAATCTTTTAAATATAATGAATTGCACACAAAATTATTGTCTCATTGTTCGTATTGTTTAATCTGAAGTTTTAAAAAAAATTTTCTGCACTTGCTAAAGCAAGATAACTCCAAAATGTCGTATATAAAAGGTAATTATTTGATTAATGGATCGTCTTATACTACTCCAATATGGCGCCTGGATTCCATGGTCAAGTCACGTGATCCACACACAAGAGTTTTTACTTCCTTTCTCTATGAAAACAACCCAACCACCGAAAAAGCGTGTCGAAACGTCCGATCCCCCACACAGATATGTATAATTTGACATTGAAACACGAATGGACGCTGTGTCAGGGGAATTGAAGCCCGTGCTTGTCATCGTGGGGTTTCATGAGAAACCAGGGGAGAGGGAGTTCCAATATAAGTCTTTTTATGATGAGCAGGTGTTCGATGCCTTTATTGCAGTGGACTCCAAAACGCGGTCGCAAACCTGGTAAAGATGCGATCTCTTTCGTAAATACAACCGTCCTTGCACATAATTTCAAATCTTTCAACGGAAATTTTGTCTTCGATTACCTGCTAAGACAGGGAATCACGCCCACAGTTATTTTTCGTGGATCGCTTCATCGACTCTGTCATGAAAAATGATTCATCGACTCTGTCATTTATTATGCTTCTGTTGCGCGAATTTCTTAAAACTTTTTCTTTGAAGGAAGCGAAAATAGGGTTTTTTCCCTTCACGTTGTTAAACGAAAAGAGACAGTTACAAAGGGACTCTCCCCGACGTTAAATATTTTGACGTCGAGGGTATGAAACCACCTGTGTACCAGGAGTTTCTCGCGTGGTATGGGGCAGAGAAAGTGCGCGTGGGTGAACAATGGTCTTTGGAAGAGGAATTGGAGGCCTATTGTCGCAGCGATGTCAAATTGTTGGCTGAAGGTTGCGAAAGTTTCTCCTCTACTATGGAACGTTTCACGGGCTATGACCCGTTCCATAAAGATGTAACGATTGCCGGATTTTGCAACGGAGTGCTCCGTGAGCAATCCTCAAACCACATTCAATGGGTCTCATCCCGCCTGGCCGTTATGACGCGAACGACCGCCAGAGTTTGAAAGCGCACCGGTGGTTGGTATGGCAGCAGCCGCAACGTTTGGTTGGTTGGAATTTTAGAGCGTCGGCTGCTATGGCCATTTTGCGCTCGACAGAAAGTTTAAAAACCCACAGTTTATGAACCCCAAAAGTTTTTTAAAAAAAATCAAATGAAAGACATTCATAAAAACGTGAATGACAAAGATGGAAAACTATAAAAAATATGACTGAGGATTTTAAAATCATTAATAAATTTAAAAACAGACATTTTTTTCCCAGGCTTCTCCCCTAATAAGAAATATTATTATAGGGCAGTGTAAATCATTAGTGTGTAAAGGGAACTAAATAAAATAAAGTAAAACATATGCTTAAAGGTCAGATACAATGCAAAGACAATAAAAGGATGACTATATGAATTTAAAAACATGAATAATTTTTAAAAATAGAAACACTCTTTTAAAAATCATAGGGTTGTTCCCCAATAAAAAATCAAGTGAATAATTCAGCCCTAATGAGCGTCGTAAATTAGTGTGTAAAAGGTACTGTATAAGAATGTGTTTAATAGTCAGCATTGCTCCGCACGAGCACAATGGAGCTGGGTCTTTTTTAATAAATGGCCGTGTGTAAGTCGGCTGTGACCAATCCTAAGCCGAGTAAGAACATCTTCTCGCCTGTTTGTTAGACAAGGTATGGACCACTGTGTGATGGCACGCTTTATTTCATATAATTTATTCGCTGGGTTATGAGGCCAAGATTCCTGCCAAGAAGATAAGAGTTTGTTGTAGATGACCGGGAACAAATGTTTGGGGATTGAGAGTAGCCCCGAGATAGGTAAGTCTGTAATAGCGTCTTTTGCCGCCTTGTCGACCCGTTCATTTTGCTGGATACCAATATGGCTAGGGATCCAAACAAAATAAATTCTGGTACCTTGGAAATCCAGGTAATAAAGATATTCCTGGATTCTTATAACAAAAGGGTTGTCTGTATTGAATGACTCCAAGGATTGCAAGGCGCTCAGGGAATCGGAGAAAATCCAAAAGTTGGAATTTGGATAATTAAAAGAAATCTAACGCTCTGGCTATGGCTAACAATTCCGCAGAGAAATTGGAAAATTCGTTTGGCAAATGATAAGCAAATACCAAATTATCTATAAGGAACGCACAGCCAACTCCGTCCTCTGATTTGGATCCATCTGTGTATATGTGGAAGCCATCAGGAAGGGATTCTAAAAAGTGCCTTAAATTCAGCTTCCATAAAATTAGATATTTTCCCAGCAAACAAGTTGTAATTTATATCTGGTTGGGGGAGAATCCACTGAGTAACATCTCTGACCTCTTGGCTATGCATGACTGGAAATGAGAGGTTCAGACTCTCCAAAAGATTTTTGAGCATATTGTTTATGCTTCTAAAGGTATGAGGGGTAGGAATACTAGGTTTATCATATAAACAGGCAAAAGCTGGATGCTGACTTTCACCATATATACGAAGAGCATATTTAAGGAGGAGTTTGGCTCTTCTAAACAATAATGGCGGCTCAGAAGCCTCCACATAAAGACTCTCTACCAGACTTGTACGGAAAGCTCCTGTAGCATTTCTTATGCCTAGATTATGAATGGGATCTAACAGTTTCAAGGTGCCCTTTGAAGCAGAGGCATATACAATGATTCCATAGTCTAGTTTAGATCTAACTAGGGAGCCGAATAAAAATAAGAGCATCTTCCAATCAGCGCCCCATTTGGTAGTGGAAATACAGCGCAAAACATTCATGGCTTGTAAGCATCTCGCTTTTAAATTACGAAGATGTGGAAGCCATGATAATTTTCTATCAAAGGTCAGACCCAAGAATTTCTGAGATCGGGGATCCATGAAGAGTAAGATTCGGGTCTGGATGGAGGCCTCTCAAAAAGCAAAAGTGTACGGCCCTTGTTTTTTGGGGAGAAAATTTGAAGCCTACTCCGTTGCTCCAGGTAACAAGCTTGTTGATGGCCATTTGCAGTTGACGCTCAATAAAAAACATTCAGGATCCTCGACAGTAGATGGCGATATCGTCAACGTACAAGGAAAAATTCACAGTAGATGGAAGTTGTAAACAAGCCTCATTAATAGCAGAAAGGAAAAGGAAGGGACTCACCACACTTCCCTGTGGGACTCCATTATCCTGCGTAAAAGGGTCTGAGTGTTGATCCAACGTGGACTCGGAAGGTTCTATTCGCCATAAAATTACACAGGAAAGAGGGGAGATATCCTGTAAGGCCGTATTTACGCAAAAGTATTGCTATCCCATGCCTCCAAGTTGTATCGTAGGCTTTTTCCAGGTCGAAGAAAACCCCTACGACATGTTGTCTCTGTCTCTCTGCAAAATGAATCTCATGCTCCAACTGAAGGTGATCAACAGTTGAGCAGGATTTGCGGTAACCGCACTGAAACCTAGACAACAGGTTTTTTTTTCAGGTACCACATAAATCGGACAGAGACCATCCTTTCCAAGACTTTGCACAGACAGCTGGTTAGCGCTATTGGTCGATAGTTTGAAGGGCAAGAGTGGTCTTTATTTGGTTTTGGAATAACAATTGCTTCTTTCCACAAAGTTGGAATCTCCCCTAATGACCAAATGTAGTTGTATAACGAGAGAAAGTGAGTCATAAACTTCCCTCGTGAGATGTTTTAAAAAAGCGTATAAGATTCCATCCGGACCTGGTGCAGAATCTCTGGAGCAACGAAGAGCATAATGCAGTTCCCGTAAAGTAAACGGGAAATTATATTTTTCGAGGTTTTGAGATTTAAAATTTATAACATGCGATTCTTCGACTCGTTTTTGTCTTTGGAAGTAGGCTGAGTAATGTTTTATTTGTGAAACCTCCGCAAATGCCCTTCCGAGGATATTAACCACCTCTTTCGGGTCAAAGTATGTATGACCATTTTCAATGAGAGAAGGGAGTTTATCCGGGAGTCTTTTTCTATGTATTTTTCTAATCATGTTCCATACAGTTTGAAGGGGAGTGTTTTTACTAATGGAGGAGATATAATCCCTCCAACACTTTCTTATTATTGGAAATGATTAGTTTACAACTGGCCCTTTTTTTCTTATAAGTAATAAGATTCTCAAGAGTGGGTTGTGCGGAAAAAATGCGGAGAGCTCTCTTACATTCTCGAACCGCTAGGGCACATTTTTCATTCCACCATGGCACTGGAATTTTCGTGGAAGACTATCTACACTTAGGAATGGATTGTTCTGCTGCATGGAGGATGCAGGAAGTGAAATTCTCTACAGCCTCATTTACAGATGGAAAGGGTGTTTTATTCTCAAAGTGTAGATGGGATTGGAAGACCTGCCAGTCTGCTTTATCCAATTTTCAACGTGGTAAAGGGTTAGAAAAAAAAAGAACTCGGAGAAATACTAATCGGGAAATAATCACTACCATGTATATCTGAGAATACGCTCCAGCCTAAGTTAAGTGTAAAAGAAGAAGAGGATAGAGATAGATTGATGCATGACAGAGAGCCATTGGCTGAGTGGAGGAATGTTGGAGAGCCATCGTTTAACAAATTGATGTTAAAAGCATTCAAAACGTTCTTTATTATATATCCTCTTTCAGAGAGCTTTATAGACCCCCAAATGGGATTATGGCCGTTAAAATCCCCCAGAATAAGAAAGGGGCTTGGAAGTTCACGCAGCAGAGATGACAAATATGTTTCGTCCGTATATTGATCTGGAGGTAGATACAGTGAACAAACAGTTAGAGGTGAGAGATCTTTGAATAAGACTGTAACTGCTATCGCCTGAAGGTTAGATTTTAAATTAATGGTAGTAAAAGGCAAAGATCTCTGAACTAAGATGGCAACACCACCACCGGCTTTATTTCCCGAAGTATAATCCTTCCTAATAAATTTAAACCCTTTTAGGGTAGGAGACTGGGATGGCAAGAGGAACGTTTCTTGCAAAGCCAATAAGGAGAAGGAGAACTTATTGCCTAAGAGCTTTAGGTCTTCTAAGTGACAAAAGAATCCATTAAGGTTCCATTGTAATAGTGCCATGATGAAGGTTTTAAGAGATACGTTTGAACTCCCGAGATAACTCCATCCACTCAATAGGAGATATCTGTACGTTTAAAGGGAAGTCTGGTCCTCCCCCCAAAATTGGAGAATTTGGTGTAGTCTCTACTACACGTTTTTTGGAGGAGTCAGAGGAGGGTTACGCCTCTGACGAGTGTTTCTTCCCATCTTCTCTCTCCGAAGTTTTTGGAGGAGTTCCTGGTGGTGAAATCAAATTCGAAGTCCGACTAATGCTAGCAGCTGGTTCTGTGGAGGTGGAAGTTCCACAGTAAAAGTCTGCAATATGCAAATCAGTCATTGTTCCAACTGACTTAACAGAAGGACGACTCTTAACCACTGCTGCATAGTTACGAATTTCATTCGGTTCTACCTGCCTACATGCTTCCGGAAAAGACAAACTCCCAAGGACATGAACCTCTTGGATTTTCTTTTCTTTTCCTTCCGCCAAATAGGACAGTCTTTTGAAAGGGCAGAATGGGGTCCCTTACAATTACAACACCGGAACTCGTTTGAACAATCTTCCATCTCATGTCTGGGAAGGCCGCACTTTCAACAAACTGCATTAAAATGACAGTTTGTTCTTGTGTTGCCGTATTTCTGATATTGGAAGCATCGCAACGGGTTGGGGATAAAGGGTCTCAAATGACAGTGGATATAGCTGAAATAGATTGTATCAGGCAAAACTGTTCCCTCAAAGGTAGCAATGAAGGAATCAGTAGGATGAGGAACACCATTCTTCCTTGGAGCGATCCGGCGAATGTCAACAACAGATTGATCATCCAATTCGACAATGATTTCCTTGTCCCCCATTCCATCCAGGTCCTGGCACATGAAAACACCTTTCTTATAATTCAAGGTTGCGTGGGGAGAAACCAAAACGGCTTTCCCTGTAAACTTTTTTAAGGATAAATGGGTGGTAGCTTGTTTATCCTTAAATACCTCGATCAGTAGATGGCCATTAAACAGTCTCTTTACATATTTGATATCCCCAACGAGTCGTTTCAGTTCTTTTGAAATTAGAAAAAGGGAGATGGTCTTAAACGACTCCCCACTTGCTAATTTCATCTCCAAAAACTTCGGATTCTTTGGCAGTCTGCGGTTCAATCTCTCTTCACGATCGTTTTTTTTTGTTTATCATGTATTTGCTTATGGTTATTTTTACCCATAGTAAGAGGAGTACAGTTTCATCTCCCTCGCTCCCCACCCACCACTGAGCCCAACAAGGGGATGCACTTTGGCACCAGGGATACGAGAAGGATATAGGCAGCGCCTAACCCTATGCCCGAAGCTCCAAGGAGCGACAACCAGCCGATTGATCTGGACGAGCTCATCCAGACCACCCATCCTTCCGAGAAGCAGGGGCCAAAGTTGTGTGTTGTTCCGGAAAGCCTTCCCTCAACCACCAGGATCCCCCTTTACCCAGAAGTGGGGTCGCTGTGCACGGCAAACACGCAGGTGGACGTACTGGTAGTAATGGAGGCCATGTTAAAAAGGGCCATGTTAAAAACATGGCTCCACAACCGAACGGACACTTTTAGTCTGGCCTCTCTGCTAAGGCCTGTCTGGCATGGGTGACCCAATCCAGCATAGTCCTTAGCGTCACTGAGGCACTCTAGCCCCTCCACCACGTCAAGGTAGTGCCCACGGAGGGGCAGCAGCAAAGGAAGAACACCGGTGGTCATATTCAAACTACATCGGACGATGTTGGCGAATAACGCGCCGGAGCGTACTGATTAGACGGAATTGACCACCGCGAGAAAAATAGTTTTTGAATTCAATGGGTGCACGATATCGTACGTGAGGAGTCCATATGGGGATCTATCAAATAGAGTGAATTACCAACGCACCCTCGGCAGACTTCGTTTCCTGCGAAGTGCACTCCCCCACTAAAAGTCTGATTTGGAAATGCCAGTACGAGGATGTGTTGAAACGTGATGCAGCAATGGCTGGCTTTCGCAACGGTCTAAAGGTGAATGAATCGCGCCACATAAGACCCAGAGATGCATTCTACGGAGGAAGAACGGATGCATTTTGGGCAATTGGCATTAGGCAAGAAACGGAGCACCTAACATATTTAGATTTTACCTCCTTATATCCTGACGTTAAAAAGTACAAACAATATCCACGGGAACATCCGTTAATCATCAGGTCGAGTTCTGGGCTGGTATACGCCTGAGTTTTACCATCGCAAGATCTTTTCCTGCTGCTTCTGCCTTACAGATGTAGGGGTCTACTGCTTTTCCCTTTGTGCAGAAGCTGTGCAGAGGTGCCAAATGGTGAGCTTTGCTCACACGATGTAGGTGAACGCGTGTTGTATTCTGTATGGGCGTCCACTGAATTCTATCAAGCCTTGGAGGAGGGTTACACTTTGATAGAGATTCATGAAGTTTGGCACTATCAGCAGCATTTCATTTATGACGCGGAAGGTGGTGAAACGCATTTTTTTACTGAATATGTAAACACCTTCATTGGGGGAAAATAGAAGCCTCTGACTGGCCTGCTTCTGCCACAACCAATGAAGAAAAAGAGGCTTTCGTCGCCGAAGTAAAGTCCAAGGAAGGCATCGTCTTAAACCCCGACAGAATAGAGAAAAAGCCAGGCTTGCGTGCCATTTGCAAGCTATGTTTAAATAATGTTTGGGGATTTTTAGGATTAAACAATCGAACAAAGACGACAACTCATTACATAAAAAGTTATGCGGAGTTTTTTAAAATTATGACGACGCCTTCCTTGGAGGTAACTGATTTGGACATTGTGAATGACGTTGAAGAAGTAGTTCTTGTAACTTACGATGAAGAACTACTGATGATGTTACGTCATTCTTCATTACTGACGTTGTGAGTGACGTTGAAGAAGTAGTTCTTGTAACTTACGATGAAGAACTGTGAATAACTGACGATGAAGGAGTGGTTATTGTAACTTACGCATCTGCTCACCTCACGACTCACCAAAAAATAAACGCCGTCATTGCATTGTTTGTAATGGCATACGGCTGCCTTGAGCTTTATAAAGCAATGAAAAAACTAGGGCATCGTTTGCACTATTGCGACACGGATTCACTTCACTATAGTGAACCAATCGAAATGGAACTCCTCCCCCATGGTTCTAATTTAGGAGAACTTACGGATGAGACATTACAAAGTACGGGCCTGGTGTTTTCATAGAAAAGCTCGTCATCACCAGATCGAAAAATTACTGTTTGTTTTTTTCGAATGGCGAGGTTTCCATAAAATGCAAAGGGATCTCATTAACAAGGAACACATTAGAGGTGCTTACTACAGCAACGATCGATCAGCTGGTTCAAAACACAACAGACACGGCCCTACACAGACATGTTTCCTACACAGCATTCATGTTCCTGTGGATTTTAATTTACGTTGTGACGAAAAAGGGCACTTGTTCAACAAACCAACAAGAAAAATTTACCAGGTCACTAATCAGAAGAGATTCATGTTGCCAGGCAATCTAAGCAAAACTTATTCGTACGGATACAAGGGACAATGGTAAAAGAAACCTTCTTTTCATACAATTATAGTACGTATGTGTATCTTCATCTTCGTGCTTGTAACGGCAAATTTCTTTAACACCCACTATCTGCCCACTAGACAATATCAACCACAGTAGTTTTTAAATGGTAAGGACGGGTTGTCAATCTCGAAAAAACACATACAGTATTGCAAGTCGAACACCAAATTTTCTGTAAAATATTTGTTATTTTTCAATAAAATTCTTGTCATTTTTCTTGTAAATAATACTTGTACAATTCTTGTAAAATACATCTGTTGTAAAAAAAGAAACAATAATAATAATAATATAATAATTCTAATAGACAGATTTTTTTTTATGTGGGGAAAAATATTCATTTGCGAGAAAAACAAATTAAATTAATTTTATTAGCGATAAAAAAATTATTTATGTGACTCCGTTCCTCCAACATGAGACCCTGATCGGCTAGACGTAGCCACTCCTCACACGGGCTCCCGCTCCCAGAGGGGCTAGATTATTCCAGGACCGTCCTTCCAATACTCCCGCTGGGACTACATTTCGTCGATGCGCCATTTCAAAAACCCAATTAATTTTCGATGAATTGAACTCCCAACCGTGCTTACTATACTCTTTTACTCTCAGCTTTACTTACTAGCTACTCATTCTCTCTACGAACCCCTATCAACTTCTTAATAACCGCAACAAAAACAAAAGAATACCAAAAAGATAACAATTATCAAAGTAGACGAGATGAGCTCATACTGACAACCAAGAGGATTGTGACTCCAATTCAAATCAAGGTAGGTATCCAAAATTTTGTCTCCTACTTCTCCAATTTCATGTCTGTCTTATTTCAGAAACAATGTCTTCTTGGCTTGCATTCTGACACCTACTCCAACGCCTACCCTCCAGATCTGGACTCTGTCACCAGGTCTGGGTATCAACCTGAACCTTCCGTCAAGGCTTGTCACCAAACCCATTTCCTCTCGTCAACTTTCACTCAGCTGAAGTATAACCCTTTATTCTAATTTAATGATAACTATCACCTTGTAACGTCCCCATTCACTAACAAAAGGCATACAATACTGGAAACTTCCTGTCTCATTCCTGAACTTCTTGGCACTTAACATGGGAGATACATAATATGACAATTATAAAGTACAAAAAGAATAAAAAGGGAATTCAAAGAATTGTACAAAGAAATACCAAAATCATGGCTAGAAATTTCATTAATAGTGCTTTGAACGTTTAAAAATAGCTAGAAGAGCTATTCTGAAAATATAAAGGATATTTTACCATTTCTCAACAATTTGTACCCATCCTGATTTGGATAAAATCTAATGACTGGCATCATTTTAAAACACTAAAATTCTCACCACTTCAGCTGTTCTTCTCTTCTTCCACAGGGGATACCTGCTCAGTAGGCATACAAACATTCAGGAACAGTAAATCATGGAAAGCTGCTTTACTATCTCAACGATTTGTAGCCTTTCATGAATCCCTTATAAACAAAGCTCGTATCGATTCCTCATTATAAACTGAACAAAAATTCAACATTATCATCAGTATCGTTATCCCCTTAATTTAATGCTAGTCATAATATTGGCTCAAAATATCAACTCTTTGGTCATACTCAATAAATATCTCTGTCTATAAATTCTGATTTCTCGTAACGATTAATAACATACCGTAAGGCACTTGCATAGAAAATGAATACCTCATGCCGTGAAAAACGATCCCACAGTTCAAACTATAAAACAGGCATGGAGAACGACGGTGGGTGGGTGGATGGGTGTACCCATATTTAACGATCTTCTCACTCTCATCATTACTCAACTCTAATCCGTTTTAGCACAGAAACTGTATAAACTGCTATACAAACAATAGGTTGTTCACTTCTTTAACTGTAGTTGGCCTAGGAAATTCTTTACTGCATATATCTTATCAGGATTTAGCGCAATACCTCTCTGAGATGATATGGCCCAAAAAGTTGACTTCAGACTTCACAAATTGACACTTCTTTGGCTTCATTTTAGTATTTGCCTCCTTTATGCATACAAACAGGAACTCTAGGTCCTTTAAATGATGTGAATAATCAACTGAGTAAATCAAAAAAATCGTCTAAATATACGAGTGCAAATTTGCCTTTTATCTGTCTATTAATGTGTTCCGCAGTCCTCTCCCACACACTCGGTGAATTAGTGAATCCCAAATTAAATTCATATTTTCCCCTCGGGATCACAACTCCTGTCTTATATCCGTCCTCTACACCAAGCTGAAAATAACCTTGGTTAGCGTCTAAAACACTAAATAATTTAGCATTACCTAGCACTGAAAGTGTCTCTGAAATCAACGGTAAAGGAAAAACATCAAGGCATGTCACCTTTAGTTTTCTGTAATCAACAACGAACCTAAAAGTTCCGTCCTTTTTCTTCACTAAAAGGGCTGGTGCTGCCCATGGCAACGTTGATTCAGTAATTACTTCATGCTTTAATAAATTATCTATAATCTGATCCATGATTTCTCGCTGTGCGTATGGAAAACGGTACAGTGCTTGAGCAATAGGGGCGGAATCACTAGCACACCACTCGAAAGAGTGACAAACTACACTCGATCAAGGGCTACTCGAAAAACCCAGATTCCAATCAGTAACGCATTTACCGCCTTCCCTCTGTCGAGTGTTGCTTGATGCTTTCCTTGAGGGAATCGGTTATGGGTTTGAGGATATTTTCAACGGAAGTGACAAAGTTTCTTAGTGAAAGCGTCACGTTGCTAAGCAACGACAGCAGCGGCAAATTGAAATCAGCTGGTTGGAATTCTCTCAGCCACGTTTCAACTTCGCTGGACATTACTATTCATTCATCGTTGGAAATATTCACGCTATGGACATGGCTCAAGCAAAACAGACCACGAAACTACACGAAATTTTTTCGCAGGCCGAAAAAGAATTGCTGATCACCTTAGTGGACAGCAATAAGAAAATTGTTGAAAATAAACAGATGGATAAAATTACAGTGAAACAAAAGGACGCGCTTGGGAAAAAATAGCCCAACATTACAATTCGCAATTCAATGTAAATAAGAGAACCGCCAAACAACTGAAAAAGTGTTGGGAGAACATAAAAACAAGAACAAAGAAAGAAGTAAGTATTTCTTTAATATTTTAATTTATTTAATTATAATAATAATAATTTATTTAATTTATTGTCGGTACAATATTTTGTTTGTTTATAATTAATTAATTACAGCTTTTTTCATTTGCTTTAACGCAGTTTTCAAAATATTTATTTTTCAAAGCAAATGCAAAAAGCTGTAATTAGGGGATCGTAATGGAACACGTGGTCTAGCTAATTTTACTTCAAAACTGCATTTTAAAATTTTTTTAGTGGGATTCTAATTTTTTTCTAATTTAAAGTAGAATGATAATCTTGGATACCTTGATTCAAATTTCTGAACTAATGTAATTGAAAATTGGTGTTAATCATTTCATTCACTTAAGACCACCATAAAAAAATTTTATTACATATTGATGACACTTTCTATTTGAATATTTTACACAGAGATCACTAATGATGAAGAAAAAATTATACAAGTTTTCAAATTAAACATTTTTATTTGTGCATAATATAAATTAGACATACATAGTTTTTTTTTCAAATAATTTAAAAATTAACCAAATCTATACAGTAAAAATTGAGAAAATCAAATGTTAAAATAAAAAACACTGATTTTTTAGATAGCAACTGAGAGGAAGGAACGCTTCAAAACAGGCGGTGGGAAAAGTAAAAATATGGTCTCCAGTGAAAGTGAAAGAGTCCATGGGATGATCCAAACACAGATGGACCCAATTTCTAATTCTTTTGATGAGGATTATACATTCCACTCCACAGGTACTTCTTTGATAATCTAAAAAAAAAAAAAAAAAAGAAAAAAGAAAATTTTAATGAATGAAACTGAATATAATGCAAACTTTTTTATGTAACATCAATAGTGTTATTCGATAACATGCAAGGGGTAACAACAGCTGTGGAGATCCCGTCCTGCTGTGAACTGACAGGTAAGAAACATTGGAATAATATGGTTAAGGAATCAAAATAAAAACCACATTTTCCCCCTATTGAGGCATCAATACTTTTGTTTTTTCCTCCATAGTTGAAGAAGGCATTCGATTGGAGCCATCTGGCAGGTATCCGATTCATTCAAACCAACTTAGAGGTGAGTTCAATCATAGCGAATTTTCATTTACTTCTAAAGTTGCACTCATCTCTATTAACTTTATATAATCTTTTCTAAAAGGACAAAACTTAATTAATGATGAGGCAGTGGCTCACTGTTCATCAACTCGGCCAACCCAAACTACAGGTATAGGTTTTTTCTCAAATCATACAGAATTAATTGTTTAATTTGAAAGTTAGTCATCTCTAATAACTTTATATAATCTTTTCTAAAAGGACAAAACTTAATTAATGATGAGGCAGTGGCTCACTGTCCATCAACTCAGCCAACCCAAACTACAGGTATAGGTTTTATTTGAAAGTTAGTCATCTCTAATAACTTGCTATAATTTTTTTGAAAAGGCCAAAACATAATTAATGATGAGGCAGCGAGTCGCTACACATCAACACCAGCACGACTGCAAGTCACAACCCCGACTCGGCCAAGCCAAACTAATGGTATATTTTTTTTTTCTTATCATACATATAAGTTGCTTAATTTGAAAGTTAGTCATCTCTAATAACTTTATATAATCTTTTCTAAAAGGACAAATCTTAATTAATGATGAGGCAGTGAGTCACTATTCACCAACACTGCTGCAAGTCACAACCCCGACTCAGCCATGCCAAACTATTGGTATAGTTTTTTTCTCATATCATACATAAAAGTTGCTTAATATGAAAGTTACGGTCAGCTCTAATTACTTTCAGTATTTTTTTTTAATAGGACAAATCTTAAGTGAGGCTGATGTGTAGCTACCCCATCATAGCACCAACGAACAGCCTATTCAAGTAAGGCGGCAACGCCTCACCTACTCACAGAAGCGGCTATTAGGCTTTGAAGAAGAACACCAATATATAATGGAAGCAATGAAAGAAAAAAGAGAGTTGGAAAAAATTTTAATGGCAAAAAAAATTAGAGCAGCAGATCTGGAGATCGAATACTGGGAAAAAATGAAAGAAAAACTGAATAAAGAATAATTAATGAACAAAAAAAAAAGGTGTAAATTTTTTGTCAAGAAATTGATAAGGTGTAATTATACAGTTACAATACATAGGTGTTGACAAAATCTAACCCTCAAGTTTATAAAATTACTGAATACACAACAATTTTCATTTCAGCCTAAAGAATGAAAAGTGGTGTGTATTTATCATCTATTTATTATTTAATAACAACAAATAATGTGTAATAAATTTAATAATTTGATATACCACTTTTATAATGTAAATGTAGTAAATTAAATTTAATAATATATAGAAAATAATATAAAACAAAGTCACCATTGCTGAATAAACTTGTAGTTACATTTTTCTGCCTTATTCAAGATTCAACTATCAACATAGCATCTTCAAGTTTATTCAGCATTGGCGACTTTGTTTTCTATTATTTTTTATTTATTATTCATATTAATTTACTACATTTACCTTATAAAAGGAGAATATCAAATTATTAAATTTATTATCACATACTCCTTTCCTTTATTATGAAAAGGTAACTTTTAAATATTTGATTCGTGTAATTGCAATGTATTAAAGAAGTGAAGAGAAACAATTGGTCTCAAATCCACAAAAGATTATTGTGAATATGCGACCTATTGTTTCTCTTCAACTGTTCACTTTGAGAGAATCTGTGGAATACTTATTAAAGTTTATTTTTGCTTTATGCATATGTAGTTTAATATCTTAGCAGTATCTTACAACAAATAATTAATGTTGTTTTAAAAATTAAAAATTTTTCTACTTAATGAAAGCTGACTATTGACTGATTTCCATGCTTTACATACCTCATTGAAAATGTGTGTTAATAATTTGGGAGCGCCTTAACTGCCCAGCTCTGGTCAGATTGATATCTGTTGCGACCGGTGGAACTGTATCAGCCTCTGCTTCTTTATTGAAGATATTCTGCAATTCTTCAATGCGATCATTCCTCTGCATGGCTATATTGTGTAGTACAGCACATGCTATAATAATAACTGACGCAGTTTTTAAATGTACTCTTAGCACCGACCCTAAACAATAAAACCGTCTTTTCCAAACACCGAATGCCCGCTCAATGACATTTCTTGTGGTTGCATGGGCATGATTGTATCTGAAATATAGATTACATCCATGAAATAGGAAATTTGATGACGTACAAAATAACAGATTAGAAACTAAATTGAAATTACCTTCTTTCAGCTCGTGTGGAGGGAATCGGTGTCGGTGTTAAGAGAAATGGGACGCATGGGTAGCCGGAATCATCTAGCAAAAAGCCAGGCAAATCCCCAGCTTCTAATTTTGCTCGCAAGGAATTATTTTCAAATATCCGACTGTCGTGGGTAGACCCAGCCCAGCAAGCCACAAGACTTGTGAACCTCAGGTCTGGCCCACAAACAGCCTCGACATTGATAGAAAAATATCCTTTTCGATTCCTGAAGACTTCAGTGTCCTCCAATATTGGCCGTATTATCCGAATGAGGGTACAATCTATTGCACCAACAACACCTGTCAAAATCATAAACAAATTCTACAGTTAATTTTCAAATCCTGCGTTCTCCTTACGACACATACATATGAGCAATTGTTAAAACAATATAAGAATTTAAAATCAAAGTCAATATTCATAACCAAATTTAAAGAAAAAAAATTCATAATTCAAAATGAACATTGAAATGGATGAAGGGGATATAATGGTATAATACACTCTTCATTCATCCCTGATATGTTGGTATAATACATAAAAGGAATTAAAATTTATTTTCAATTGACTACCTGCACTATTAACTAAAAGTGACTACAAAAAAAATTAATTCTAACCAATAAATATTTGAGAAATTTATAATTAATAATCACTTATAAGATTGGAATTATAAAAGTAGCCTATTGTGTTGTACATTCCTTCAGTGTGTAGAGAAGTCGAAATGCTAATGAAACAGAAACAAAGCCTATTTCATGACACCAGCCATGATTAATTATTAACAAAGAATGAAAACAATACAAGAGTACTGTGCATTCAGATGGTAGTCCCTTATCATAAAAAATTAGCCTTACATGTGTTCATATAAACACACAGACATTTCTGAAGTTTGATTAAAAAAATTGAAATATTGCAAGTACTAAAAACATTCATGTTAAATTATATATAAAAACAATGCTTATATTAATTACTAGAACTTTTAAGCTCAAATTTAATTGACTCACCAGGAATATTTGCCATCTCACAAAACTTTGTGCGGATTGCAATAGCCGCCTCATGTCGAGGGAACTGGATATGTGCCACCCTTCGGCTCGCTAACGCGGCCGAAACACGCCTAATGACGTTGCTTACTGTCGACTGTGGCAAATCAAACAATTCGCCACAGATGACTTGGAAGCTACCTTAAACACAAAAAATATGTGTAATAAGTATAATAGAAGTAATGAAATTTTTCAAAAGTTGTTTAAAAAAACAAAACAAATTGTTTATTTACCCGTCGCGAAGAATCTCAAGGCGAGTAGCAACTGGTGCAGTGGCGGGAGAAGTGATGCCTTCACATCGTTTTCGATCTCCATACACACGGCAAGAACGGTTTCTTTCGACAACCTAAATTTTTCTTTAAACTGTCGGCTATCCAATGTCTCCATTGGGTTCATATGATCCCTCAATCTTTGATCCACAAGCAAATTCATTCGTTCTAAACGACGACACCATCTTTTGAATCGAGCGAGGTTAGCCATTTTGTTTTTACTAGATCAGGCGGGTGAGACGATGGAGTGGAGAATTCGCTCCTCAAGTGGCCAAAAATGGTCACTTGAAATTTGGAGTGGCAAACTCTCTTCACACTCCAGTAAAACGCATTACTGATGAGATGAGGGCAGATCTTCCCTTGAATGCGGTCGCTGGAGTAGGAAACCTTACTCGACTCGACTCTTACAGCGCCTAGTGATTCGGCCCTAGGTCTCGCATCTCCTGCGTCTATACTATGATGAAAGGCATGGACATAGCCCAGATCAAATTCATTCTATGCAAAACAGATTCTGAATTCCCACAATAACTTCTCAAGTTGCTCTCTTTTCTCTTTCTTCATATGATCTAATTTAAACAGATTTAGATATTCTTCTCTACTGAGTTGCTCTTTTATCTTCTCATCCTTGATCTCGATAGTGTGATTCATCACAAAAGGGGGTTGTTCCGCTTCTTGTAAGCTCCCTACTCTCTTTCCTTTATCTAGAATTAATTCCTCCTGTGAACAATTAATTATCCAGATAGGTATTGTGAGTTTCTCTGTTGCCTCCACTAAAACATTAGCCGTCTTCAGCCCTGGCACCCTTAAATCATAAGCTTCAATCACACCTTGTCTCCCTTTAAATCCTTTTCCCTTCACTACTCCTTCACTCACTATTTCAGATAACAACTTTCCTCTTTAAATGAACAGGTACCATTTCCATGAACTCTTTCTCAATTTGTCTCGCACATGTTAAAAAATTACTTCCCAATCCATCCTTTTCATTTATAAATTCTATTCTATTTTTCCAATTCTTAATGACTTTATCTTCAAAATCAAGGATAAATTTCTTGGTTACAAATGTATCTTGGCCAAAAATCCCATCACACTTGAGAGGCCATTTTTTGTCCCATTCATAACATTCAACCTTGTACACCTGGCTGCCTAATCCCATTGTAACTTCATACGCTCCTTTCGTACGAAACCCATGTCCTGTAATCCCCATTAATTCTAATTTAGGCATTTTAATATCTCTAATGAAATATCCTTCTTTTCCTAACCTTTTATAATTTTTGCAGATAATAAAGTAACCTTACTTCCAGTATCAATAAGCATTCTCCCTTTAATAGTTCCCATTAATGCCTCTACCATTAAACAACTAACGTTCTCCGATAAACTTTTTTTATTTTTTCTCTCCGTGTTTTCTATTACACTTCCCCGTCTCGAACTCACTGAGCCGAGGACGGTTCCACCTCGTTTTTTGTCATCATTTGTTGATTTAGATCTCCCCTTTCCGCTCGTTGTTCCCTTTTATTTACTTCTCTCACCTTCTTTCTACAATCTCTCTCCATATGCCCTTTAAAATGGCAATAGCAACAGATAATTTCTCTTGATTTGTTTGCATAACACTGGTCAAAATATGCCCCAATTTTTGGCAATTTTAGCACCTAATCTCTTTAGGTAATCTGAGCATTCCACCTAGTCCTCTCCCACCTGCTGTGTTATTTGATTCTCGCCTTCCTGGCTCACCTCTCCTTCGTTCTTCCTCTCCGTTTCTTTGCTCTGTTGTCCTAAAACTTGTTTTATCGTTTCTTCCAATCTCAATCCAATATTACGCTCTACTCTATCTATTATTTTTTCATGTAATTCTGTATATATTAACATATTCATTGCTACAGTTTTCCCCTTTACTCTCTTCTCCACCTCTTCAATACTCTCGGCTACTTTAACTGCCACATCCCAGTTTCTGGGATTCATGTACACCATTCCCTTCTGAATATAGGGCAATAACCCTGCAATAAATCTCTCCTTTGATGGATTTGCTATTAATTCTTTCCCATATTCTCTCTCAGAGAGTACTGGTCCTTCACCTTCAACTGGCATCAATAGATGTCTACCCAAAGCTTGCAGCCTCGTCGCAAATTGCAACACACTCTCATTCCTTTCCTGATGACATTCTGAGAACAATCGTTCATTTTTATCCGGAGTAGGACGTGAAAATCTCGCAATCATTACTCTCTTGAACGCCGGATATGTGTCTGCACCCAACATGTCTTCACTCTCTCGGGCATAATATAATGCCTCACCTGCTAAACGTACTCTCACCATCGCCAATGTAACACCTGGATCCTAATGTCCTGCTGGCGCAATCTCCTCTGCTCTACGGAAAAATTTCGTGGCATTTTGACTTCCATCGAATATCGGGATCTCTACATATAGACCTAACAGTTGTACGTTCGCCTGTACCTGCACATCTCCTCCCATAGCACCATCTCCCTCAACATTCCCTTCCTCAATTCGATTTGCCATGATAATAAAAAAATTCCCCAAAAACTTATGCTAAAACCCTTAAAATCAATAATCTTAAAATCTAAACCAGCAGTAAGCCATGTTCAAAAGAATCAAAGTACTGAAAAATATTCCCCTTAATTATGGTTAAATATATCATCAAAAATAAATGTAATGGATCATTTCTTTTTATAACACACTATTATCCTTTGTCTCTCTAAATTAAAAATAATAACCAGAATGACAGAATCCTGTCGTCGACTGCGCCAAAATATATGGACCCAGGCCCTAACTCGTGAAAAAAAGAATTAAAAACACCCATGCCCAATTAAATTTATAAAAATTAACTAGAACCCAGCCGCCCTTCTGTTTGTGTTTCTCGAACAGGAGAACGAGATTTTAGATGGTCCGACTCGATAGGAGGTTGCACCGGGGTTTATACACTCTTTTAGAGAGACAAATGAAAACAAAGTTTAATAATTAAAGCAACAAACATTTATTCATTATAACAAGGTAATAAAATACAATTATTAAAAAGGTAAAAGGTTTATTTAAAATGAAGTTTAAATGAAGCAAACTTTAAATTTAAAGCAACATCTTTGTAATCTCAAAGAGCTATTAAAATAACAAATTTTATTTAATTAAAGATTTTGTAAAACAGTTAAGTAACAAACTCCGCATTCAACATCATTAAATATTTATGAGAAAAGGAAACCATTTAAAATCTCAATTACTTTTTATAGAAGAAACATGTTAATTAACTTTATCTTACTATTTGATAATTAAGATATATTACTTTTAACTTCAAAGATTTTTATAAAGTTTACATTAATTATTCTCACATTAAAGTTATTAGAATGATACTTGGTAAAATGACATTTTTGGTGACCACATGATAAACAAGAGAGGAAGTGTGCCCACTATTACCAAGTCTTCATGATGTCATCGTCGTCCCTCGTTGCAATGAATGGCGGGGGTGATGTGGATTTTTCTTCGGCAGGCTCCCCGATAAATTAACTGATTGTAGGCTTAACGGATAATAATGATCATAATAATAACAATTTCTTTATTAGTTTCTCATGAAGAATTATAAAACTGATACTAAAATAAAAGATGATTTTAGTGAAAGTATTTCACTCTAGGAAAATAGCGACTTTTTCTATGTTTGTAGTGATTCCTTCCATCTTCTCACAGCTCACCATAAAGTCTCTCTGCATCGGGCAGTATGAACGAACTGTTAGGGGCGAACTAATGGGCAAACTCCAAGAACTCACAAAAAATGATAATATCCCTCCAGAAATTGTAAGGGAACGCCGGTCACCGACGATAGAATAGTTATAGCTGATTGGTCAAAATTCAATAGGTGCTCAAGAGTTGATGAACACGACACAGAACTTGCTATCGAGGAGGAGCACAAGGGGGGACAATGGGGTGATCTCCACTCGACTCGACAGAGCTAACTGTAAAATGACGGCACAGTCAACCAACTCCGATGATAAACAATCCTTTCATCCGTCCGGCTAAATACCGTTAAAACAGTTTCAATTAAATGTTCTTCAAAGGCATGTCATAAAACGGGACAAATTTATGATGAAATTCATCATAACTTCCAAGATGAAGTACAAATGTTCTTTAGAGAGGGAGGAGGGTCATCACAATATCTCCAAGTTGTATCATAGGCTTTCTCCAGGTCAAAGAAAACTCCTACGATTTGTTGTCTATGTCTCTCTGCGACATGAATCTCATGCTCTAACCGTTGGGCGAGATTTGCAGAAACTGCACTGAAACCTGGACAGCAGGTGGTTTTTTTCCAGGTATCACGTAAGTCGAATGGATACCATCCTTTCCAAGACTTTGCACATGCAGCTAGTTACTTTAATTGCTTGATAGTTTGCAGGGCAAGAGTGGTCTTTATTCGGTTTTGGTATAGCAATAACAATTGCCTCTCTCCATAAAGATAGAATCTCTCGTAAGGACCAGATGTACAGCCCCGAGACAAAAGTCCTGCAACATCAAAATTTTCCTCCAAATGTTCATTTTCAAAAATAAATAACTTAAGTTGAGAACAAGAGAAACGAAATTCCTTCATATATGTTATATTTTGGACATTTTTAAATATATTAAACCCGTTAAATAGTCCAAAGCAAAATTTATTCGAATTAAACATTACGAAAAGAAAATTGCCACTTGGGACAAAAAACCTGCAACACGATGAAAATGGGACATAAGTCCTGCAACTTTAGGGTTAGTATTTTGTGGCACCACCTTTTGCCTTGAGAACAGCTACAATTCTTCTCAGCATAGACTCAACAAGAGATTGGCGTTCTTCCTGTTAGGAGAGGCTTCTTTTTTGCAGCTCGGAATCCATACTTCATTTCTGCTAATCGCCGTCGTGTTAATTTTACAGAAACATCTTTTTTTGACGATTTTGGACCACTCAGTAGTTATCATTTTAGCAGTTTTGTGCCTAGAAGATTTTACTAAGCATCTCAGCACATTATTTTGTGCTCTTGTTGTCTTTCTTGGGCGGCCAGATCGTGGCCTCACGTCACTCTTTCCAATTTCTTCAAAGATCTTGATGATTCTACCCACTGTAGAACGATGAATTCCAATGTTTTTTGCAATCTGGATATTTGGAAAACCTTGTTGGTGTTGTTTAATATTTAGTTTTCTGACATCATTAGAAACTGGAGTACATTTACTTGCCATTATAAAACGTGAAGAAAACGTTCAATGCAGTTTAGTTAGATTTTTATAATCAGTGATATGCAAAAAGTAGTTGTGTCCACTTTAGTTTAGGGGGTAACACTAGTGATTTTAAGTTAAATTCTAGAATTGCAACATAAACTTGCAGGACTTATGTCCCATATTCATCGTGTTGCAGGTTTTTTGTCCCAAGTGGCAATTTTCTTTTCGTAATGTTTAGTATGAATAAATCTTGTTTTGGATTATTTCAGGGTTTTAATGTATTTAAAAATGTCCACAATATATAATATATGAGGAAGTTTCGTTTTTTCTGGAATGGAAGTTTAGTTTATGGGTGCTTCAACTGCAGCGGTCATTTGCACCCTAACAAAATGTTTTTCAAAACTTATTTAAGATACTCTGTGATATTACAATATTCCTATTTAATAATCTTATTAAAAATAAATATGTACATAAATGTACAAAACATTTATAGTAGTAGACAAAACAAAAACCAACAAGACATATACAACTAATAGCAGTGTAAAAATATAATATATAAAGAAACAACTTTAAAATACAACTATATACAAATGTGAAAGGGACAAAATATTAAATTTCATTTTAAAGATATAAAAGATGTCTACAAAGTCAATAAGACGTGTAGACCAACTTTAATAAGATATAAATATAATAAAATACAATAAAAACTTTACAATAAAAATTCAACTACATACAATTAATTACATACGGATATTTAGATATGTGTATACAACTTTATGACTTTCAAAAATTTTAATATTTTTCTAATTTACATTTGATCGTCTCCCAGCATATGACGATAATCTCCTTTGAGCCGCAATGAACCTCGTACTGATGTATAGTTAGGACAACTGAAGATTATGTGTCTAATTGTTAGCCTTTCACCACAAGAGCAGTTTGGTGTATTTCCTTTATTCAATAAGTGTACGTGAGTAAGTCGTGAATGCCCGATTCTCACTCTGGCCATCACGACCTCTTCTCTTCGGAAAGAACTACAACTAGATGCCCAATGTCCGATGGTGGGTTTCACTTCGTAAAGTTTGTTAACACCAACTGTATTCCATCTCTCCTGCCATGCACCCAGAAGTTTCCTATTGATCACTGGCTTCATATGCTCTGGGAGGAGCGGGATATCCATGATTTTTTCCTTTGATATTGCTTCTCTGGCAGCCCGATCGACAACTTCGTTTCCTCGAATGTCCATTCGTTTTTTCTGTTTCCAACTTTTTGGAATGGTTATTTAATTTTGCAAATGAACATTTGGAAGAAAATTTTGATGTTGCAGGACTTTTGTCTCGGGGCTGTAGTTATACAAAGAAAGAAGGTCAGCATAAGCTTCCTGCATGACATGTTTCAGGAAAGAGTATAAAATAGCATGTGGGCCTGGAGCAGATTCTCTGAAGCAACGACGGAAATAATGTAGTTCACATAAAGAAAACGTGAGATTATATTTTTCGAGATTTCAAGATTTAAAATTTAAAGCATGTGATTCTTCGATACGTTTTGTCTTTGAAAAAAGGCCGAGTAACTCTTTATTTGTGAAACCTCAGCAAATGTTCTTCCGAGAATATCAGCTACCTCATTCGGGTCAAAGTATGTATGACCATTTTGAATGAGAGAAGGGAGTTTATCTGGGAGTCGTTTCCTATTTATTTTCCTAATCATGTTCCAGGTAGTTTCAAGAGTGTTATTAATGGAGGGGATATAATCCCTCCAACAGAGTTTCTTATTTGTGGAAATGATTAGTTTATAACTGGCCCTTTTTTGCTTGTAAGTGATAAGATTCTCTGTAGTGGGTTGTGAGAAAAATGCGGAGAGCTCTCTTAAGTTCTCGAACCACTAGGGCACATTCTTCATTCCACCATGAGATGGGAATTTTCATAGAAGAGGATCTAAATTTAGGAACGGATTGTTCTGCCACATGGAGGATGCGAGAAGTAAAATCCTCTACAGCCTTATCTACAGATGGAAAGAATATTATATTCTCAAACTGTAAATGGGATTGGGAAACTGCCGGTCTGTTTTATCCAATTTCCAACGTGGTAGAGGGTTGGAAAAAGTAGAAGACCTCAGGCAAATACTAATCGGGAAGTGATCACTATCATGTAAATCTGGGAATATGCACCAGGCTAAAATTAGGTGTGAAAGATGAAGAGGATATAAATGGATCGTTGCATGAAAGAGAGTCGTTTGGCTGAGTGGAGGGTTGTTGGTGAGCCATCGTTTAACAAACTGATGTTAAAAGAATTCAAAACTTTCTCTATCATACTGTAAGAGGTGAGAGATATTTGAACAAAACACTAACTGCTACGGCCTGAAGATTAGATGTCAAATTAATGGTAGTAAAAGGCAGAGATCATTGAACTAAGATGGCAACACCAGCACAGGCTTTATTTCCTGTCGTGTAATCCTTCCTAATAAAATTAAACCCGTTTAAAATAGGAGACTGGAAAGGCAAGAGGAAAGTTTCTTGCAAAGCCAATAAGGAGAAGGAGAACTTATTGACTAAGAGCTTAAAGTTCTTCTAAGCGACGAAAGAATCCATTAAAGTTCCATTGTAACAGGGCCATGATGAAGGTTTTAAGTGATACGTTTGAACTCCCGAGATAACTCCATCTCCTCAATAGGAGACATTTCGTTAGATATGAATTTACACGTATCCTTCGAAACTCGGCAACGATTTCCTCATCCTCTATTCCTTCCAGATACTGGCACGCGAAGACACATTTCTTATATTAATATTTAATTTAATGTATGTTTTAAATTTAGTTACCTTTCTTATAATTTAAGGTTGCATGGGAAGAATCCGAAGCGGCTTTCCCTGCAAACCTTTTCAAGGATGAAAGAGTGGTGGCTTGTTTATCCTTAACGACTTTAATAAGTAGATGTCCATTAAAAAGTCTCTTTATATGTTTAGTATCCCCAACAAGCCGTTTAAGTTCTTTTGAAATTAAAAATGGGGAGATGGTCTTGAACAACTCCCCCCCTTGCCAATTTTATCTCCAAAAATTTCGGATTCTTTGGCGGTCTTCGACTAGATCTCTCTTCATGAGCTTTAGCATAAAAGTTACTTATAAGAACGCATCCTTGGTTTGTATGTTTATCCAGCCGTCCGGCCGCCGTTTGCACGATAACTAGAAAACAGATTAACATTTTCAAATTTTGTTTTCGGAAATATGGCTATCAAAGCCGTAGCTCGGCCGTATCAACTTTTCAGAATTTTTCGCGGACTCCTTCAAGTCGAATTCATGTGCTAAAACAGTGACTGTAAAGAATACCAAGATAATGGCATGTCATATAACAATCGATTTATCAAGAAGGAATACACTGTTACTTTCTGTTCATCTTTTAAGCATTACTGTCATCGCGGTGCGCACATGAAATCGCTTTGTTGACGCACGATTGCTCAAGTGCTCATAATCTATAAGCTTTTTATTAAGTAGCTGGAAAATGCAGCTGCTTATTGGTTTTATTTTACACATGATTTGAAACACCTTTCGTCATTTCTACATTTTTTGAGGTAGAAGGTTGAAAATCGGAATGTAGCTTACTATGGGCATGTGCACCTTCACTATTTAGTTTGGTTTTGATTAGCCCAAAAAGGTCAGAGTTTTGGGGGTGAAAGTTAGAGGGGACCAAAAGGTATAGGTGTATTTATGCATATAAAAGAGTGAAATTCGGTATGCAGATTCATATAACCAAGATCTGCATTCTATAAAGATTTTTTTCCCGAGGTATCCATGCCTTCCCTACTCAGTGGCTGAAATGCATCGAAAAGATGGAGACTACATTGAAAAATAGTGTACCAAAATCTGTCTGTAATAAAGGAGCTGTAAAAAAATATTTCCGGTTTTCATTTGACTGACCCTCGTAAGTGGAATAAGAATGGAGCTACTTATTGGTTTTATAATGTCGGTCCATCCTCTTCATAATTTCTACATTTTTTTGAGGTAGAAGGTTGAAATTCGGAATGTAGCTTATTATGGGCATGCCCATCTATACTATTTAGTTTGGTTTTGGTTGGTATACAGGGGTCGGAATTACTAGGGTGGGATTCAGAGAGGGCAACATATCTATGTGCTATTTAAGTACGTAAAATCGTAAAATCCAGTATCCAGATTCCTCTAAGCAAGATCTACATTACTATGAAGTTTAGGCCCAATTGTTCCAGGGGGGTCGGATTTGCGGGGGTGGCAGTCACTTGGTCCTTAAAACTATGGCAACATATGCCATGTTATATATCATATGTTCGGAAATGATGAAAAAGGAAAGAAGATACAAGTTTTTTACATTTCATACATATGACATTCGAGAAAATCAATTTTTTTGATTAAAAAACTTGAAGAGAGGTAAAAAGTGCAGATAAAGGGGGTAAAAATAGGTGACCACAGATCTGCCACTTGCCTTCCCCTGCTCAGGGGGAGGGTTAATTTCTTTTTAATAAATGTATAAATGTATTTCTGCTTCACCGCTAAAGCTCCTCATTAGAATGTTGACAAGATTTTATTTTTTTTTTGTTATTATGCTTTGGGTTGTGGTTTTTCATATTAAATGAAATTATCTTTCATCTCCCTTGCTCCCCACCCACCATCGAGCCCAACAAGGGGATGCACATTGGCAAGCTGCCGGCTTCTATGCTTGACAATTTCTTCTTCGTTGTCGCTAGTGTCAATCATCACTCCTCGTCTCATTACATCATGGAAAGAGAAAAAAAAAAAAGGAGAGGGGAGACTCCGTCTTCTCTCTCGTCAAAGTTCCAATTACGTCATCATCAAAGGACTATTAAATAATGGCATGTCACATTTTACCTTAAATTCTTGATCAAAAAAAATTTATTAAGCATTTATTTAATTCCATCTCAATTTATTATTCATAAACAAACAACCAAAACTTTCTTTAAAAACATTTTGCGTGATACCCCAGTGTTCCAATATCAAAGTGTCATACTCCAAACATTTTAAATGAATTTAGAATAAATAGACAATAATTATTCATTCAAAAAATAACTCTTTAAATTTAATTCCCAACATCTCTATAATATTTTCCAGTTTAAAAGAAATCTTTATTTTCATTCTTAACCTTTACTTCCTGGAATAGGAACTTGTTTCAAAATCACACAAAGGAATGGGTAAGGAAAACATACCTTCACCCTCAAGGAAATTAAATGAGCTAATCCCTTCTCCTATCAGTTAATCCCTTCTCCTACTCAAGCACTGTGTAAAGATAAGATTTAAATTTCAAAATATTCTGTCAAAATAATGTGTTTCCAAAGTTGTCACAGCAACATAAATGTCGCGTAATGGATACCCAAAATTTTCATAATTCTACTGGAATTATTATGTGCCACTTCAACTGGATTACATTCAACAGTTTCCTGCGTTTTTGGTGTCAAGAAATCCACTCCTTTGTTCAGAAGAAAACGCATGGTGACTGACAAATGGCAATATCACCGCGTCCATCAAGTTTCTTCAAAAATTCATGTAAGACAAATTCCTATTTTTTAATATCATTTCTTATTTCATGTTCCAAGTCAATTCATTTATTAATAACTGATTAATTAAAATCATCGTAAAAGTCTAATTAATGGCTATGTTAAGAGAATCAATCGCACTATTAATGCTGTTTCTTTCATTTGGGGGGGGGGGGGGAATTCTCAAAATAATTTATTTCTGCAAATAAATCATTCAAACTTCTTAAAAGTTACAAGGCTTATTTCATTAGATTAATAAAATGTTAAATACTGTATTCAACTCCGGTGCATTAAATAAAATTATTTAATAAGTAGTTTAAATATAAAATCCTTTTAAAATTTAAACATGGCTCCACCATTAACGATGTTTATCAATTGAGCATGGCGATTGCAGTTCCTTAACAATAAGATCACATGATTGATCATTATTAAAGATCAATAATGCTTAACGTTTATTTTTTAAGACACATACTTTATTTAATTGTCATTACAGTATATTATTAATACGACGTAGGATAATCAAAATGTTTCTTCTTTATTATCGTTGATATTAAGGTAATAACGTCCTTCCATTTTAAAACTTTCGTAAACAAAAGAAATGGAGGCATGAGTTAAGTTAACTCCTGTAAATAGAACAATAACTTCAAAAGTTATTAATAATCACATAGTGTAGTTGAATTTCATAGACATACAAATATTGATTTTTATTTTTAAGTAATACTTATAATCCTTAGACGTGATATTAAATATTATAATTAATATTAGAAAAGGGTCGCCATTGTTTGTCCCATCTGTCAATGCAAGATCATTCATGATTGCAATTGTTTACTTCGAAATTTCATGCTTCAAAAGATCATCTTTCCAACTGTTATGGTCAAGAAAGAATTCTTGTGTGGAAGAGAAAAACATACTCGCCTGATTTCTCTTCCGACGCCATTTTATCCTTTAAAAAGGAAGTGGGGACCTCAGGTCTCCTGACACTGAAAGCCACCGTAAACAATGATAAAACTAAAGCTGGCAAAATAAATTGCCGAACACAAAATAACGAATCTCGACAAAAGTTAGCGAGATTTACAAGGTTGCTATTCACTAAAAAATTTGAAATTACCAATTACGAAGGCCAAAATGTATACGCCAATACTTAGATAATTATAAAAATAATAGAACCCACTCTTGTCTGAACCGACTTCTCAAACTGGGGAACGGGAATGCAAAGCTCCCCAGAAATTCTGGTCAACTCCAGAACAAGGAGGGAGGATAGGGGATGGTTAGCAAGACCCCTCGATCCCACTACCCTAGTCCATTCAATTAACATAACTCATGCTCCGTGAGTTATAACTCGGATTCTGCCGATTTTATAACATTGTCATTATGAATGAAAACAATTACGGAAAATTGTCAACTGTTTATTATTTCAGATTGACTTTCTTGCTTTCATAAACACCTGCTAATCTGAAAAGATTAATTCTAGGTTGCATAACTGTGCATTTAAGAACAGAATGAATTAAACTGTCAAACTCATTATCATATTGTCAGGATAGCAAAAATTATTCACTTTATTTCACGGGTGTTGACTTGAAGGTCCATTAACATTAACTTACGGAGTTCGGGGGAAAATCCACTCATCATTGACTGCATATTTTCAGATTGACTGCGTGATATGGCTTCAGAATAGGGCAGTTCTTCCCTTTTGACAGCGTGAACGTAATTTATTGTATTTCCATTCGTTATGGGCGCATTTACGCCTGGGTTCTACACGGGATTTGTTCCTATTACATTTTCATGCGCTTGTGGGGTCATATATGGATTCTGAGGGCATGATGGCATATTTTCTCCTACGATCGCAGAATTGGCCATCAGATAAGGATAACCACATGATGAAGGTGCATATTGTGGCGTATTCTGTGTTATATTTATGGGCGTATATGCCGGTTGCACTGGCTTCAGTGGTGGGGAAATAGAAATTCCTTTCCGTTCCTCACTCTGCTCCTTATTCTTCTGTATTAAATCTGCTAGAGTCTCATTTATTTCTCCTATCTGTTCTCCCATTTTGAATTTTATTTCCTTCATTTGTATTCCCACTTGCTTCATTTCCTTCATATCTCCAACCATTTGTGCTAATATCTGTTCCATTTTTTCCATTTCTTTCATAGGTTCACTCCTCTTTTTCTCTATTTCTTTCACATCTCTAACTAAAGTTACTAACGTCTCCTTCATATCTATTACTTGTTCACCCATCCGTTGTCCTTCTTGTTCTAATTCCCTAACTGTTGCAAATAGTATTTTCTGTTCTATCGCTTCTGCTTGCTTAGATTCTTCGGTAATTTCTCGTATGTAAGTCTTAAGCTTTTCAGATAATTCACCATCCTCCTGTACACTGATCATGCGTACCTCTCCCTGTCCTCTACCTTGGTTAGGGGCTCGAGGATCGCGTGGAGAGGGAGGTTGTTTCTCCAATTTTGCTATACGTTTTGTTATACCTCTCATTTCAGTTTCTATTGCATCCGACCATTTATGTCGATACTTGATCCATTTATCGGATCTATAACGACAATCTTTTTTCCTCCTCTCTGCTAGTTTTTATAGCCTCTGATAATTTCGTGTGTAACTCCTCTTCCATTGGGGTCACTGAACTCCGTATCATATCCGGAATGTTAGATGAGGCGGTCTCCACCTGGTTTACTTTAGTCATAAACTCTTTTTGCAGAGTCTTCATTAGGATATCCATCTCCTTGGATTTCTCCACCATAAGTAGAGTGATTGTATCTGTTACTCCCATATTCACTTGGGTAGAAATATTTTCTTTTGATGGATATTTAAGAGCTTCTCCGGCCATCACTATGGCTGCCGTCTCAGGAATTGACTTCTTTTCTGTTGCCTTCTTTTGATGCCTTAACCTGCGTGCTTTGTTCTTCCTTTTGCGTTTCTTCATCTCTTCACACGCTCTCGCTAAGTGTCCTCTTTTGTTACAGAGGTACACTTTAATTTATTTTCTTGAAGAAATCTTTGGATTTTGGGACCATTGCTCCTTATGTGGGCTCCTCCAACTTCATAACATCGAAGATTATTTCTTCTATAATTCCTCTCAAGTTTGTCACCAACTTGGAGATATCGATTCCCATTCCGTAGATTCTGGGCCCTTACACGACACTCTCGCTGTAAGTGAGCAAACTGAGAACAATAGTAGCAGATGACAGTTTTATGTCTGTATGCATAATCTCGGGGTAATCTGTAACACATTAGTCGGTCTCGCCCTTCTCCATAATAAGGTGCCCAACCCCTAAATCTATATTCATTCCTTTTAACTCTATTCTTTAACACCCATTGCTCTACTTGTTCTATTTTAAATTCTATACTCTTACACAATTTGTCAATAAGCTCCATTTCTCAGTTTGTTGAGCAATATTTACTATTAAGAAGGCTAAAAAGGTTTAAATTTTTTCTTAGGTTTCTCTGCACCGATGAGGAAATTGGAACCACCTGCTCCACTTTCATGAGGGAAGCAACACCGCTCCTCCACATTCCAGAGGAAAACTTAACCATAAACTTAAATTCTTATTTAACTTTATTCATTTACCTGTAATAAACCTATTTTACCAATATAGTTATTATACCCTTAAATCATACAATAGACATAATCATAATCACAACATACTTATGATTTTACAATTTTAATTGAAGACACCTTTTAATTCGTAATAGTTTAACCTTTTGTTTTTTATATCTGGGAACCTTCTAACTTTTTGAGAAGGTCCCTGTTCGGGAGCCATTTTGTGGGGTTCGCCGGAAGGGGTAGGGGTAAATTAAACACCGCATAGGATACTCCCTCCAACGCCCACCTTCCATGGGTAAAACCATGGGATATTCAGAGTTCTTGTCATAAGCAGTGGCAGCAGATGGGGCTTAACCACTATCCGATAAACGCCTTAGGCTTGTTTTAAGGGTACGCCTTTCTGGATTTTTATTCATTATAGATAGAGTCTGCATATTCATATAGATAGCGATCCTCATCTGGGCATTCGTGTGAATCACGTGATACAAAATGGCAGCTCAGTGAAAACAAATGCATTGTAGCCTGAACTCATAACTAATTCAAGTGTGTGTGTGTTCTCTTTAACCATGCCTAAAAGCTGCGTAGCTGTAAATTGTAGCAATCATAACTTGATGAAGACTAAAAAAGTAAGCTTTCACGAGTTTCCCAGAAATAAGGAAAGAAGAAAAAAATGATTGCAGCTATCAAACGCATAAACCCAGATGGATCTGAATGGAGTCCCTCCAAATATGCCGTTGTTTGTGGAGAGCATTTCATTGAAGGTAAGAAAATAAGATTTTTCCGAAATTTTACAATAAAAATTCAATGTGAAGAAAATGATTTGAATTATGGATAATGTAATAATCATAATATATTTCACATTGTGTTTAATCGTTAATAACATTGTGCAATTTATCCGTCTTGGTTTCTTCAGCTTTTTTTCGAAGACTAGAAGTGATAACAATTATTAACCAAAGCTGGAAAATTATGTAGTGGCAATCAGTGATTAAGAGCAATTATAAATACAACGTATTGATCTTTCTAATTAGAATGAAATTAAAGCACTGTTCAAATATAAATTTAAATTAATGAATGATGGAAAAATGTACATGCAGTATTGCTGAGTAAATTAAGTTTAGTAATGACATATGATAACTCCCCTAATATGTAGTAAATAAATTCCATAAATAAATAAGGCGGAATTATGACATTTTAAAGTGTAAAACAAAAATTACAAATGACAATGGAAACTATGGTTAGACTTTAAATTCCTGTCTTTATTTCAGGAAAACCTAACAAAAACTGTGATCATCCAGACTACATACCAACTATTTTCAACCATCGTCCACATAATGATAAAAGAAATAAACAAATGCTGCGGAGATTTGAAAATGCCAAGAAGAGAAGTGCAATTACAATGCCAAATTCTTCAAGTTTCACAGAACACCCACATAGTAAGTAATATATGAATTTTTCTTTATTAATTCATTTAGATTTTCTACATTTAGGAAAAAATAGTTTTTACAGTTCATTAGTGATTTTTAATTTTATGTAATTTTTTATTGTAATGAAGTATAATTTATACAGGGTTCGCACGGGTCCTTAAAAACCTTGAAAGTACTTGAATTTCAATTTTTCGGTTTCAAGGCCTTAAAAGTGCTTAAAATCTGGGAAAGGTGCTTAAAAGTCCTTAAATTTTTACTTTTGTTGAGAAAATTTAAACTTAATTTTATTTGTTGCACTTTACTATAATTTCGATGAAGATATTACTTTTTTTATAGTAATCTGTGGCGGTTGCGTTCCCACTAAAGTTTAAAACAGAGACGGTTAAGAAAGCGATCTTAACTGACTCTGGTTTAAAAGTGATCGGTCATCTTTTTAAGAACGCAGATAAATTAGAACCACAGCAAATCAATATCAAGTTTTGATTGGATGTCTCCATGTTGGATAACATAATGGCAACATACGTTTTTTTTCGTCATTAAAAAAGAAGACAAACATCACATCAACATGCCAGGGAATTGTCGATTTAATGATAACTGGCTACAGAATGAAAAATACTCTGACTGGTTACGGCGGGAGCCCCGAAACGAACATAAAGCGTGGTGCTGTGTGTGTTCAAAATTGTTTGATGTTTCTTCAATGGGCGAATCAGCTGTTAAAAGTCATATGGAAGGGCAAAAGCATAAATCTTCATACAGCAGTTTGACGAACACTTGCAAGATTCAGTCATTTTGTAAGGTGCGTGATCAAAATTTTACTGTTCCTAGTGAAAAAATACCAGATCCCACACTTTCTAGTTGCGTTAGCAACATGGATACGTTATCTGCAGAGATTTTGTGGGCTTTGAATGTTGTTGACAAACATTATTCATATAAATCTTGTGATGGAAATACTTTACTTTTTCTAAAAATGTTTCCAACAGTGATATCGCCCAAAATTTTTCTTGTGGTGAGCGCAAGTGTGCTTATTTATGCTGTTTTGGCATCGCTCCATATTTTTATTCTTTATTGAAAAATAGCATCCGAGAGAAAGACAGTTATGTCTTGTTGTTTGATGAATCATTAAATGATCACCTGCAAGAAAAACAAATCGATTTTCATGTACGTATCTGGGAAGCCGATCAAGTAGTGACCAGATATTTTCGTTCCGATTTTTTGGGACATGCTTCTGCAATGGATGTAAGTGATAAGTTTACTTCGATTTTTGAAAAAAATGAATTGTCTTTTAATAAACTTGTTCAGTTATCAATGGATGGCCCGGCAGTAAACTGGAAATTTTATAATAATATTTCACTGCAACTGAAAAAAGACTGCAACATTTCTTTATTAAATGTGGGTAGTTGTGGCTTACATATAGTTAATGGTGCATTCAGAAATGGCTCAAATGCTTCGATGTGGGATATCGAAGGGATTCTGTCAAGTGCATATCAACTTTTTAAGAACAGTCCTGCTAGAAGAGAAGATTATCAAAATATTACTGGCTGTAGAGTGTACCCATTAAAATTTTGTCATATCCGTTGGCTAGAAAATGTGCCTGTTACTAAACGTTTCCTGGAGGTATGGCCACATATTATTATATATATTAAAGCAATAGAGTGTGGGAAATCTAAAGAACCTCAAACTCAATCATTTCAAAAATTAAAACAAGCTTATAATGATGTGTTAACTGATGTTAAAATTTTATGTTTTCAATCAATAGCACAAATAATATTACCTTTCTTGGAAATGTATCAAACTGATAAACCAATGTTGCCATTCATAGCTACTGATTTAACAAAAATTTTAATACAGATTTTGTCAAGATTCATTCGCCCCGAAATTCTAACTAAGTGCAACACAACTATTAAACTTCTGAATTTAGACATTAAAGATGCATCTCTTCAAGTTGATCTAAGGAAAGTAGATTTAGGTTTTTGCAGTGAAAACCGTTTAAAAAAATTAGCAGCTGGTAATAAGATAACACAGACACAACTCTTAGAATTAAAGCAACAATGTAAAAATTTTCTCTTGAATTGTGTATATAAATTACTTGAAAAAGCACCTGTAACTTACTCATTGGTTAGAGATCTGTCATGTTTAGATCCAAGAGAAATAGTTAAGAATAAAAGTACATGTCTCGAAAAGTTTAAAAGGGTTCTAGGAGTTCTCGTTCAGTCTGGAAGACTCGATGAAACCCTATGTGATCGTATAACAAATGACTACAAAGATCTTCTGAACAATTGTGATGCCTTGAAAATTTTTAAAGAATATGATGTAAAAGTATGTAGGTTAGATACTGTTCTGTACAATTTGGTCGGTAAACATTCTGATTACAAAGAGATGTGGAAAGTCATTAGGATGCTTCTGCTTTTATCTCATGGACAAGCTGATGTTGAGAGAGGTTTTTCTCTCAATAAAGAAATTAAAGTAGAAAACTTAAAGAAAGAATCATTGGTTGCTTTAAGAATAATTAAACATCATTTACTTAATATTGGGGGTATAAAAAACATCATAATAACAAAGGAGCTTTTACTAAGTTGCACAGCAGCCAGGCAGCGCTATATGGATTATTTGGATGAACAGAGGAAAAGAAGAACAATAACTGATACAGAAAACAAAAGAAAACCTGTCATTGAAGAAATTGATTCCTTAAAAATTAAAAAAAATAGATTGGAAGAGAATGTAAAAATTCTTACATTTTCTGCTGATAAAGCAGAGAGTAGTGGTCAGTTATCTCTGATTGTTAAATCAAACAGCTTCAGAAGAAGTGCCAAAGATAAAGTTAAACAAATTAAAGAAATTGATACTGAATTAGAAGCCAAAATGAAAATATATAAAAATATGTAACCATTGTAAGTGTAAAAATATATAGCTGTAAAAATAATTTCGATATTAAAAAATATTTTAATAACTACTATAAAATCCATATAATGTGGTCCTTAAATTTTTTTTAAAAAGTCCTTGAAAGTCCTTAATTTTTGTTGTGAGTCAAGTGTGCGAACCCTGTTTATATTTTTGTGTATTGGGTTTGATATTAAAAATAAAATTACTAATGAATTATTCATTAATTATCTGCACTTGCCCATTGCACTAAAATATTCTTCTGTTTACAGACTCTAATAACATTGACCTGGAAGACGAGAGTAACAGTGATAACGAGCTTGCCAGCATTGAAGATAATTCGACCAACACTGAAGAAGCTAATCTCAGAGAAGATTGTCATTCTTCAGCCGAGGACCATGAAATTCCCACTCCATTTAGTATGAATACACAGCTGTCAGATTCAGAACGGACATCCATCTATGCTGAAATGGACAGTTTAAGGGAAGAAAAAGAAAAAATGAAGAAAGAACTTGAAATGTATAAAATTCAAGTTCAGTGTTCACTTTTATGTGAAAATGATCAAAAATGCAATTTTTATACCTGTTTGTCATCAGCAGTTTTCAATGCCACATTTAACTTTCTTGTTAAACATGCACATACAAATTCCAAGCCAACTGTACCTCTTAGGGAACAATTTTTCGCAACATTAATGAAATTGAGATTTAATTTGCCAAATGAATTCATAGCTGATAGAATAGGGATTCAACGTCAGCAGTTTGGAAAAATCTTTTGGAAATGGATTGATCTGATTTATTACAGATTGGGATTCTTAATAAAATGGCCAGACAGGGAGTGCATTCAAGTAAACTTACCACCTATATTTAAAGACAAATATCCCAGGCTAACTTCAATAATAGACTGTTTTGAGATTTTTATGGAAAGGCCTAAGAAATTGAAGGCTAGAGCTCAGGTTTATTCAAACTATAAAAAATATTCAACCGTCAAGTTTTTTTTGGCCTGCAATCCAATTGGTGCTATAACTTACATATCTCAAGGATGGGGAGGTAGAGTGTCTGATGTTGAGTTAGTCAGAAATACTGACTTTATATCTTCAAAATATCATTTTCCAGGAGATCAAATCCTTGCTGATCGTGGATTTCTCCTGAAAGATGATTTTATGTTAATGTGTGGTGCGGAATTATGCCTTCCCAGTTTTACCAAAGGGAAATCTCAACTTTCACCAAAGGAAACTGAGGAATCACGCAGACTAGCTAACATAAGAATTCATGTGGAACGGACAATTGGAGTTTTAAGGAACAAATTCACAATTCTGCAAGGAAGACTATCTTTACCATACATTAAATCTTTGAACCGTGAAGCTGAATGTGCGGATGTGTCCAGCATCGACAAAATTGTTAAATCTTGTTGTGTGCTAACCAATCTTGGCCAGAGCATTGTGTTGAACAAAAAAGGATTGCAAAATAATTAAGGAAATCCTATATTTAACTAAATTTAAAACTTACATTTGCTTCTCAACTTTAGTGTAAACTTTTTAAATAAGAAAATCACTTTATAATGAAAGTTGAAATACGGGTGAAAAAATTTATAATAACAATTTTTTGGAATTAATGTAACAACAATTTTTATCAAGTAATAATCCTGCTTTTTCAACAGTGGCATTGGTATGAAGCGAGGAAGTGAATTCTGAGAACAATAAAAGAGCAACATCTTCATTTTGGAGACCCCACTGAACTGCTGGTGTCTTCAACTGTTTTGCTGTCATGACGCAAATACCCTTTAGTAGTGAACTAGGGAATTTGTTTGATTTGGCATGAGCAATTTGATGTGCCATAGAAGCAGTAATATGCCTAGTTCTGTATTCATGCCAGAGTAAATTGGAATGTTGCTGTTTAGCTAATTCATAAAGGTAACTTCTTGATGCCTCATCTACAGTTTCCAGTTTGTTTTTCACAAGAATGATGAGATCATTATCATTTAATGCTGAATTTTCTGGTTTATATAAGGATGTCATCAATAATGGTAGCTGTCTTAGATGAGATATCAGTGAAGGAAGTGACTCAATTTCATTTTTAAAGTTGTGCGGACAACACTGAAAATTACTTAAACCAACAGGTAAATGTGAATTGCCAATAACTTCCATTAAATCATTTAAGAAACTTTGTTGTTCTTCTCCAGTAGATTCAAGTAACTTGACTGTTTTTTTTCTCTTTTTGTCCATATTCACTCTTTTGGATTGCACAACATCATCTTTAAAAAATGAAATTTTTGAAATAGTTGCAGTTTCAATTTTTTTCACAAAATCATCATTCCATCTGCATGGTTGCTCTGTGCAAGAAGCTGTAGTAAAGCCCAGGCGAACAGCTGCTTCAATTTTAAATAAAATTGCAGCTACATGAGAGCAAGATTCTCCGAGTCTAAAATAAAAATTAAAAGCAAATTCATTATAAATATAATGTTAAAAATTCAAAAAATTTCATTTCATATACTTAATTTTGATGCATACCCAGCCATGCAATTGCAATGAGTTGCCAAAATAGTGCAGTTCCTAGAGTGAACAGCTATCCAGGAAGTGTGTGGTTTAGCATTCAGTCTCTGGCTAGGCATGACATCAGCTTTGAAAATTATTATGTACAACTTCAGTTTACAGTGGAAGACTGTTCTCACCCAACCTTGAAAAAGTTAAATTTTTTCTTAAATTTCCATCAATAAAAATTGTGAAATATGCTGTTTATTATTTTTAAAAAAAATAAAGTAATCTCATCTTAATTCCATTATGGAATTTAAATTTTTCTTGTTTTAATTATTAAGAATAATTAATTTATATTGTATTACTTGTATTTTGACTTAAAAAATCAGTAGAAGTTATAAAATGACAAACACATCAAACTGCACATCGTTCACACTGACAAAGGAAATGCAACCCTCAAAATATTTATGTATCTTAGCTTAATATTTGATACTCCCTCTGTCCCAAAATATGATATACAACTAATGTTGAAATGTATGCCATATTTTGGGACAGGGGGAGTATGTTTTTCCATGTTTAATTTTTTTATTTTAAATGAATTGTCATTTTATTAATTCTTGGCATTATTTTTATTACATTTTAGACTGTTATTTATAATAATGTTTATTATAAACAGTACCTGAGTGGAATTGATTGTATGCTTCAAGGCTCCTATAATTTCTCATCTCTTCTCTTGTAAAGATGCCCGGGTGCTCTATGAGATAATTGTAAATATCTGGTCATTCCAATTTAGGCCATTCCAAAGGATCATTTAGAAATAAGTCAGCTGGCATTTGATAAGGACATTCTTCCAACCCTAACACTTAAAGTTTGATTAAATATCGAACTTTAGAGTCCGCAGATAGTGAAGACAAGTAAGACATGTTAATACAGAAATTAGAACCACGCGCGTTTGTTTTCACCGAGTCACGTGCATCACCCTAGCGATCACGTGATCTGTGACGCGCATCGATCGCTATCTATACTGTGGTTTGAGAAGGTTTGGAACTCTTGTTTATATAAATAAAATGTGTATTTTTCTTAAGTAAACAGGATAATATAATTGATAGTAAAAATTTAATAGGTTTCAAACAAGTTAATATAAATGAAAGACTATTTCTATTGTTAGGACAATTTAAGGCTAAATACTCCAATTACATTGTTTTAATTGTCTAAATTCTAAAGTTAATTTAATCTTTTAACTGCTTAATAGAGGTAAGACATTTGATATGGAACACAACCCAATTAATTAAATATTAACTGAACACCAATTGATAAAAAGTAAATGATAAGTTAGAAATGTTTTGATCCTGACCAAGATGCTAAGTTACATAAACGAGTGATTACGACATCACCCGTCTTCCTGGATCACCAATGCTGTGGTACATGGTGGGGGTCGAATCTTGGTCATCTTCTCTGTTGGGCTCCTCGATCAGTCGTTGGGTACTATACTAGCTCTCGAATAAATCATAATAATATTCATAACAATAATAATTTTATTTCAAGTTCTCGGACTAAACTGGTGAATAATTCCAAGGTTTTCTGTAGTGGAAAGACTCCACTCTAGCTATATGGACTGTTACATATTGTTTTTTCCATTCTCCTAGTCCCAACTCTTTCCATACATCTAGCATTCAGCTATCTCTGGATGTTTCTGTCCAACCCCTCACTCCGAGTTCCATCAGGAATCTCTCTCTCGCTAATGTTGTAAAAAGAGACCATCTCTGGTTAATTGGCTGGTATCAAGGTAGGTGAGCAAACGTTGCCAACACAAGGCTCACAATTCAAGCTGGAGAAAAGGATAGGGGGAGGGGATCTCCACTTGACAGAGCTCCAAAAGAAAAAATATCTTCATCTGATGACAGGAAATCTCGCATAGAGTTTCCAAGGTGGCTTTCTCCAATTAATTGTCGGTTTTTATAATAAAATTTAGAAAACAGCTGGCAAATAAAGTTGTTTAAGTCAAAATTGCTTTCTTCTAAGTGTTGATAGTTGATGGAGGTCGACAAATCAATACGCTGTATGAAATAGGTCTACAGATGTAAAATTAAAATAAAATTCTAATCACGGATCACAAATGTTCTTCAGAATCGGGTCTCCACACAGTCGCCGATTCTTCTATTTACTTGCTTACCATTTGCTCAATACAGCACTGAGCTAAAGGAGTGCTTTTTCTGTCGTCTTTCCACTCTCTCTCAATAGTCTGCTAACTCTCCATTATCTCCAGTTACTGATCATTTTTAAAGATTTTCAAAAAATTGTTAAGTACTAAGAACTCTCCTTTCTATGAAAAGCCTGAATAACAGGAATTCTATGCATTGTTACAAATTCAACCTTATCTATATTGAACAAACTTTGCCTTTCATTTTTGGTCATGAGATACATATTGTTGGTCCGTACAGCGTGTTTGTGAATTGCGTGTTGATACCATTGTTGATACCTATTGCTGCACAAACTTTGCCTTGCATTGTTAGTCATGAGATATTTCTCATTAATATGCCTTGCCATAACCATGAATATCGATTTTTTATCAATAATTATTATTTCGAAATCTGAGATAGACAGTGACCTTCCTCATGGTTTGAAGGTCAAGTATGCAAAAGTTCATCAAGATCGGAATAAAACTGTAGATTTGTATAAAAAACGTACAGACCCACCCACAGACAGACCCACAAACATCCTTCTTTATATATATAGATAGACTAGAAGAGGTACCCGGCGTTGCCCGGGATAATTACACTTGCACAAACTTTTCCTTTCATTGTTGGTCATGAGATATATATTGTTGGTCCGTACACAGTGTTTGTGAATTGCGTGTGTTGATACCATTGTTGATATCTATTGTTGCACAAACTTTGCCTTCCATTGTTGGTCATGAGATATTTCTCATTAATATGCCCTGCCATAACCATGAATATCGATTTTTTATCGATAATTATTATTGTTCCGAAATCTGAGGTAGACAGTGACCTTCCTCATGCCTTGAAGGTCATGTATGCGAAATTTCATCAAGATCGGAATAAAACTGTAGATTTGTATAAAAAACGTACACACAGACCCACAGACGCACAGACCCACAAACATCCTTCTTTATATATATAGAAAAAGACATCAAGCCAGAACTGATAAACAGCATCAACAATCAGCGTGCATCACACTGGAAGAGGTCTTGATGCACATCCGAAGTCTCAAACGCAGAAAAGCTCCGGGAAAAGATGACATCACAAATGAAGAAATCAAAAAACTCCCCCCCCCCCATCCCCCCCGCAACATGTAGAAGACTGTTGCCAACATCAGTGACTGCTGGGATCTAGGCTACTTCCCTGAACCCTGGAAAAGTTCTATAATTGCGAACATAATTAAACCTGGTCTACACCCTTCCTCTCCTCTCCATCCAGTTACCGATCAATAAGCTTACTACCTACCAGCGGTATCCAAGTTACTGGAAATGATCATCCTATAGTGACTTAACGACCACTGCGACCTCAAGGGATTGAATTGAAGTGAACAGTTTGGATTCAAGAAGGCACATTCCTGTCAACAACAAATATGGCACTTAGCCAACAATATCAGCAATGCCCTAAATCTCTCCAAGTACAGTGTAATAGTATTCCTGGACGTTAGCAAAGCCTTTGATCAGGTATGGCATGACGGCCTACCGTATAAATTAATTAGGGACGAATTCCCAGAGGACCTAATTGTCATGATTAGATCCTTCCTTAGAGACAGACAGTTCCAGACAAGAATTGAAGACTCCCTTCCCTGTCAAGTGCACGCTGACTCCCTCTCCCCCAAAATAAATAACCCACACAAGATTACTCCTTCTCCCTTTTCCTGTCAAGTGCACCCACCCTCTTCAATTACTATACACAAGATTTCTCCACACAAGGGATCTATCCAAGGCCAATTTGGTACCGTTTAAGGGTACCTTCACAAAATTATTTTAAGTAAAAACGGCATCTTCACAAAATTACTTTGATCGGAAACGGTATCTTCACAAAATTTGAACTCGTGTTTATCAAGGTGTTACCTTCAAAGATAGGCGTTTATCAATGTAAATAATGTCAATTCAAATATAAAAAAGTTTTTCTTAAAATTAAACCCAGTGTTTTATACTTTTTTGTTAAAAATTTTCACAAAAATGGGTATAGATTTTGAAATTGTAGATAGACCCCTAACACCGGATAAATGTCAGCTGTTCCAATATGCTGATGACACTACCCTGATGTGTGAAGCTAACAGCGTCACGCTGGCCATCAAAAGGACTCAAGCAGCAGTACCACTATGCGAAGAGTGGTATGATAAATGGAGACTCAAAATTAACACGGATAAATGTAAGGCCATATTCATTTCCAGAATACGTACTCTCCCTCAAAAACAGTTACGGCTATATGATGTCAACCTGGAATGGGTCATGCTACAAATACTTAGGTGTGATGATTGACAAAGAGCTAAACTGGGGGCCTCAAACAACACATGCAATCCAGAAAGCCAACAGGGCAAATTTTAGTCTGCTACCACAAAAACAAACACTGGCAACAGCGCCCTAAGGGTAGACAACAAATTATTATTATACAAATCGATCATAAGATGGTGGTTGGTTGGTTGGTTGGTTGGTTGGTTGGTTGGTTGGAATTTTAGGGCGTCGGCTGCTATGGCCATTTTGCGCCCGACAGAAAGTTTAAAAACCCACAGTTTATGAACCCCAACAGTTTAAAAAAAAAAAAAATCAGATGAAAAACATTCATAAAAACGTGAATGACAAAGATGGAAAAACAATAAAAGATATGACTGAGGATTTAAAATCATTAATAAATTTAAAAACAGACATTTTTCCCCAGGGTTCTTCCATAATAAGAAATATTAATATAAGACAGTGTAACTCATTAGTGTGTAAAGGGCACTAAATAAAATAAACTAAAACATATGCTTAATGATCACATATATACAATGCAAAAACAATAAAAGAATGACTATATGAATTTAAAAACATGAATAATTTTTAAAAATAGAAACACTTTTTTAAAAATCATAGGGTTGTTCCCCAATAAAAAATCTAGTGAATAATTCAGCCTTAATGAGCGTCGTAAATTAGTGTGTAAAGGGCACTGTATAAGAATATGGTTAATAGTCAGCATTACTCCACAGGAGCACAATGAAGCTGGGTCTTTTTTTAATAAATGGCCATGAGTAAGAAGCTGTGACCAATCCTAAGCAGAGTAAGAACAACATCTTCTCGCCTGTTTGTTAGACAAGGTAGTAATGACATGCTATATTTCATATAATTTATTCGCTGGGTTAAGAGGCCAAGATTCCTGCCAAAAAAAGAGTTTCTTGTAGATGACCGGGAACAAATATTCGGGGAATGAGAGTAGCTCCGAGATAAGTAAGTCTATAATAGCGTCTTTTGCCGCCTTGTCGACCCGTTCATTTTGCTGGATACCAATATGGCTAGGGATCCAAACAAAATAAATTCTGGTACCTTGGAGATCCAGGTAATAAAGATATTCCTGGATTCTTATAACAAAAGGGTTGTCTGTATTGAATGACTCCAAGGATTGCAAGGCGCTCAGGTAATCGGAGAAAATCCAAAAGTTGGAATTTGGATAATTAAAAGAGAACTCTAACGATCTGGCTATGGCTAACAATTCCGCAGAGAGAATGGAAAATTCGTTTGGTACATAAGAAAATGCCAAATTATCTATAAGGAACGCACAGCCAACTCCGTCCTCTGATTTGGATCCATCTGTGTATGTGTGGAAGCCATCAGGGAGGGATTCTAAAAAATTCCTAAAAAGTGCCTTAAATTCAGCTTCCATAAAATTAGATTTTTTCCCAGCAAACAAGTTGTAATTTATATCTGGTTGGGGGAGAATCCACTGAGCAACATCTCTGACCTCTCGACTATGCATGACTGGAAATGAGAGGTTCAGGCTCTCCAAAAGATTTTTGAGCATATTGTTTATGCTTCTAAAGGTATGAGGGGTAGGAATACTAGGTTTATCATATAAACAGGCAAAAGCTGGATGCAGACTTTCACCATATATACGAAGAGCATATTTAAGGAGGAGTTTGGCTCTTCTAAACAATAATGGCGGTTCAGAAGCCTCCACGTAAAGACTCTCTACCGGACTTGTACGGAAAGCTCCTGTGGCAATTCTTATGCCTAGATTATGAATGGGAACTAACAGCTTCAAGGTGCTCTTTGAAGCAGAGGCATATACAATGCTTCCATATTCTAGTTTAGATCTAACTAAGGAGCCGTATTAAAATAAGAGCATCTTCCTATCAGCGCCCCATTTGGTAGCGGAAATAGAGCACAAAACATTCAGGGCTTGTAAGCATCTCGCTTTTAAATTACGAAGATGTGGGAGCCATGATAATTTTCTATCAAAGGTCAGACCCAAGAATTTGTGGGAGTCCACTACTGAGATCGGGGATCCATAAAGAGTAAGATCCAGGTCTGGATGGAGGCCTCAAGATTCGGGCCTTGTTTATTGAGGTGAAAATTTGAAGCCTACTCCGTTGCTCCATGTAACAAGCTTGTTGATGGCCATTTGCAGTTGACGCTCAATAAAAAACATTGAGGAACCTCGACAGTAAATGGCGATATCGTCAACGTACAGGGAATAGTTCACAGTAGATGGAAGTTGTAAACAAGCCTCATTAATAGCAATGAGGAAAAGGAAGGGACTCAGCACACTTCCCTGTGGGACTCCATTATCCTGCGTAAAAGGGTCTGAGTGTTGACCCAACAACGAACTCGGAAGGATCTATTCGCCATGAAATTTTACAGGAAAGAGAGAAGATGTTCCTGTAAGGCCGTATTTACGCAAAAGTATTGCTATTCCATGCCTCTAAGTTGTATCGTAGGCTTTTTCCAGATCGAAGAAAACCCCTACGACATGTTGTTTATGTCTCTGTGCGAAATGAATCTCATGCACCAACCGAAGAAGGTTGTCAACAGTTGAGTGGGATTTGCGGAAACCGCACTGAAACCTAGATAACAGGTGGGTTTTTTCAGGTACCACATAAATCGGACAGAGACCATCCTTTCCAAGACTTTGCACAGACAGCTGGTTAGCGCTATTGGTCGATAGTTTGAAGGGCAAGAGTGGTCTTTATTTGGTTTTGGAATAGCAATAACAATTGCTTCCCTCCACAAAGTTGGAATCTCTCCTAATGACCAAATGTAGTTGTATAACGAGAGAAGGTGAACATAAGCTTCCCTCGTGAGATATTTCAGGAAAGCATATAAGATTCCATCTGGGCCTGGCGCAGAATCTCTGAAGCAACGAAGAGCATAATGCAGTTGCTGTAAAGAAAACGGGAAATTATATTTTTCGAGGTTTCGAGATTTAAAATTTTTAGCATGCGATTCTTCGATACGTTTTTGTCTTTGGAAGTAGGCTGAGTAATGTTTTATTTGTGAAACCTCAGCAAATGACCTTCTGAGGATATTAGCTACCTCTTTCGGGTCAAAGTATGTATGACCATTTTCAATGAGAGAAGGGAGTTTATCCGGGAGTCTTTTCCTATTTATTTTTCTAATCATGTTCCATACAGTTTGAAAGGGAGTGTTTTTATTAATGAAGGAGACGTAATCCCTCCAACAGAGTTTCTTATTATTAAAAATGATTAGTTTACAACTGGCCCTTTTTTTTCTTGTAAGTAATAAGATTTTCGAGAGTGGGTTGTGCGGAAAAAATGCGGAGAGCTCTGTTACGTTCTCGAACCGCTAGGGCACATTCTTCATTCCACCATGGCACTGGAATTTTCGTGGAAGAGGATCTACACTTATACCCCGTCCGCACTGCTGGGCTAGCTTATTGTTGAGCTAGCTTATTCGATAAGCTAGATATCTTGGCTTAAGTTGTAGGCTAGGTCGTTCGCACTGAAGTGCTCTAAAACTAGCCTACAATTCGATCGCCATACACGATCCGGTTATGTTTGACGCGTCGCAGGTCGTCGATATTTTCGCCCCAAATCTCATCAAAATGCGAACTTCCTCCGTAGTCCAGTTTTCCTTTTCTTCCGTTTTTTTCTATACTTATTGGTGGTGTTGGTGCAGCCATTTAAATTACAAAGTAGCACGATCTTATAACCTTGGTCAAGCCATGGCCTCCTCTAACTACTGGCCTGCCCATTAGCTCGCTGCCTATGGGAAAATGCGTTCCGCCCTAATTCTCTATGTTGTCGCAAGGAGCGCTGACACATTGCTACAAAACAACATTGAAATCAATGTAGGAGCTTGCATTTTTTCCTATTTTCCCACAGTAAACACTAATATTTTATCTTTTCTCTGACAGATTGTTGTATTTACACATAACAAGCACGTTGAAATATAAGCTGACCAAAAAAAACAAGTTGAACGAAAGTATAAATCAGTTAAAATTCGTCATAATTTGAAGTAATAAATGAGCCATATGAGTACGCTTTAAAAAATATCAAGAGCTCCTTATGAGCTCTTGAAATATATAGTAAACTAGAAGAGGTACCCGGCGTTGCCCGGGATTATTACACTTGGGATGTAAACAGAACAATCTCAAAAATTAAAATAAATTTTGCAATATCTTAAAAATAAACACATGAAAATGCTTAGAATTAATACAGTAAAAATTCTTAATGAAAATTCGAAAAAAATCTTTTTAAAGGCTCAAAATGGATGGACTGCTCCAATAATTTCTTACTCAGATAATCTTACTTCAGATCTACACTTGATGTTGTTGCAATTTCCACTCTTCTCTCGCTGTGTTGAAGCAAAATTTGGCCTTTCATCACTTTGGGTAGTCTAGCGGTCGCCAATTCTTCTATTTACTTGCTTCCCATTTGCTCAATACAGCACGGAGCTAAAGGTTTGCTTTCTCTGTCGTCTTTCCACTCTTTCTCAATAGTCTGCTAACTCTTCATTATCTCCAGCTACTGATCATTTTTAAAGATTTTCAAGAAGTTGTTAAGTACTAAGAACTCTCTGTTCTAAGAAAAACCTGAATAACAGGAATTCTATGCATTGTTACAAATTGAAACTTATCCATATTGCATCATCATTTTATGTTCATTGTTATAATTCTTGGAAAGGATTGCTTTATCATTGCATCATCATTTTGAGCTCATTGTTATTGGTGAATTGCGTGTTGAAACCATTGTTGATACCTATTGTTGCACAAACTTTTATTTGCATTGTTGGTCATGAGATATATATTGTTGGTCCGTGCAGAGTGTTTGTGAATTGCGTGTTGATACCATTGTTGCAAAAACTTTGTCTTGCATTGTTGGTCATGCGATATTTCTCATTAATATGCCCTGCCATAACCATGAATATCGATTTTTTATCAATAATTATTATTTTTTCGAAATCTGAAGTAGACAGTGACCTTCCTCGTGCTTTGAAGGTCATGTATGCGAAATTTCATCAAGATCGGAATAAAACTGTAGATTTGTATAAAAAACGTACACACAGACCCACCCACAGACCCACAAACATCCTTCTTTATATATATAGAAGATAAATAAACTAAAAATGTACGTTTTTAATGTTTAAATTAAAAATGCACTTTTTTTTTTTTTTTTTTTTGCTTAATGTGTTTTTATAAATAAAATAAAAACCGTTGGAGCGCTCATTGAATCATTGATTAACTTTATTGATTTTCAAATGATTCTCAATTAATGAAGATATAGAATATATTATGCAGTGATATAAATTTAACGGCATTTAAATTTTAATGGTAATGAAATAGGGTCATGTTGTTTATTATAATGATTCAACTGATGGTTTACCGGCTGTGAATTAATTCTCAAAAGGCAACCAAACGTCTACCTGGGATGAAAATTAATTGAAAATTAGTAATAACCCTTTTTAAAGTATTCGAATTTAAAAAATAATTTTACTGAATTGTATTGCCATCGAAATTTAGTTACTAGGCAAAATTTCAAATTCTAGAGGTTGAAGAAGGGGCTCAAAATCCAAAATAACAAACATGTGAAGTTAAGTAAATTTATTGCGTGTATAATAATAATAATAATAATAATAATAATAATAATAATGTTGTATCACAAGGACATGAGAATAATCCAAGCGATCACACGGACATACTCCAGTGAGGGGGGGGGGGGGGGAAAAAAAAAAAAAAAAAAGAGCCAAAGAATTATAAGTAAAAATGTCAATAGAATTAGTAATATCAGGGATGGATGAAGGAAGATGATGCTTATGATTCTTTCATCTATCCCTGGTAATATCAAAAGAATTATAAGCTTTTATAATTTTAAAAGTTGGATCGAGAGAAGATAGATTCGTTCTCCACTTTTTAAAAAAACAAACATCCGGGAGTTTCTATAGGATTGAGGGACCCTGATTAATTAAAAGAATCAAAACTACTCTTTCCAAATCAAGAATGTTGTCAATATTAATATAATCCAATTGATGATTAATTTTTTTTAAAAAAAGAACAAAAATTATCAACTCTTGATTGCAAAAGTTTTAAACTTTAAGTTTGGGTACAATATCCATAATAATAATAATAATAATAATAATAATAATAATTAATAATAATGTAACAACAACAGGGGAAAAGATCACCAGAATAAAAATGAACGACAAAAATAAAAATGATCGGTCAAGCAAAAACAAAAAATAATTAAGAAAATAACTTTAAATGAAGGCCCTCTGCAAAAGAAAGGTTGATGTCATTATAATAATAATAATAATAATATCGAAGTTATGTCAACTCTCCAAAATATTGATGCTATAGCAATAATTTTTTTTTCAATTTTTTTTTAAAAAATGTATAATAAAAAATTGTTAGAAACCGCGAGTTTCCTCTCCGAGCCCTGTCTGAGCTATGCAATTTGCGAAAGAAATGTAGCAATCTCGCAGCGCCATTAGTTCGCGAAATGGCCACCAAGCTCCACGCAGATGGCGAGCTGATGGACAGGCCAGTAGTTAGAGGGGGCCATGATCAAGCCAAGCAAGCGAAATGCTCCAAAACTACGGAATCATGGGAAAAAACGTATCCCATGATGCAGTGCGTTTGTGGCTCAACTGGATAAGCTAGTTTAATAATCTAGCCCATCATAAGCTAGCTTATCAGAATCTGGGCTAGCCCAACAAAAGCTAGAATCGTTCGCTTATCAACTTAGGCTAGCTTATTTTTTGCAGTGCGGACGGGGCATTAGGGATGGATTGTTCTGCTGCATGGAGGATGCGGGAAGTGAAATCCTCTATAGCCTCATCTACAGATGGAAAGGTTGTTTTATTCTGAAACTGTAGATGGGATTGGAAGACCTGCCAGACTGCTTTATTCAATTTCCAACGTGGTAGAGGGTTGGAAAAAGTAGAAGAACTCAGAGAAACACTAATCGGGAAATGATCACTACCATGTATATCTGAGAATACGCTCCAGGCTAAGTTAAGTGTAAAAGAAGAAGAGGATAGAGATAGATTGATGCATGACAGAGAGCCGTTGGCTGAGTGGAGGAATGTTGGAGAGCCATCGTTTAACAAATTGATGTTAAAAGCATTCAAAACGTTTTTTATTATATATCCTCTTTCAGAGAGCTTTAGAGACCCCCAAATAGGATTATGGGCGTTAAATTCTCCCAGAATCAGGAAGGGGCTTGGAAGTTCACACAGCAGAGATGACAAAGATGTTTCGTCCGTATATTGATCCGGAGGTAGATATAGTGAACAAACTCTTAGTGGTGAGAGATCTTTGAATAAGACTCTAACTGCTACCGCCTGAAGGTTAGATTTTAAATTAATGGTAGTAAAAGGCAAAGATCTTTGAACTAAGATGGCAACACCACCACAGGCGTTATTTCCCGATGTATAATCCTTCCTTATAAAATTAAACCCTTTTAGGGTAGGAGACTAGGATGGCAAGAGGAACGTTTCTTGCAAAGCCAATAAGGAGAAGGAGAATTTATTGACTAAGAGCTTAAGGTCTTCTAAGCGACAAAAGAATCCATTAAGGTTCCATTGTAACAGTGCCATGATGGAGGTTTTTTGATTTAAGTTTAAACTCCCGAGATAACTCCATCTCCTCAATAGGAGATATCTGTACGTTTAAAGGGAAGTCTGGCCCTCCCCCCAGAACTGGAGAATTTGGTGTAGTCTCTACTACACGTTTTTTTGGAGGGGTCAGAGGAAGGTGACATCTCTGACGAGCGTTTCTTCCCATCTTCTCTCTCCGAAGTTTTAAGAGGATTTCCTCGTTGTATGATGGAATTCGAAGTCCGAATAACACTAGCTGATGCTTCTGTAGGAGTAGAAGTTCCACAGGAAAAATCTGCAATACGTAAATCTGTCATAGTACCAACTGTCATAACAGAAGGACGACTCTTAACTACAGAAGCGTAATTTCGGACTTCATCCCGTTCGACCTGCCTACGTGCTTCTGGAAAAGACAAACCCCGAAGGACGCGAAGCTCTTGGATTTTCTTTTCTTTTCCTTCCGCCAAATAGGACAGTCTTTTGAAAGGGCAGAATGGGGTCCCTTACAATTACAACACCGGAACTCGTTTGAACAATCTTCCATCTCATGTCCGGGCAGGCCGCACTTGCAACAAACTGCATTAAAATGACAGTTTGTTCTCGTGTGGCCGTACTTCTGACATTGGATAAAGGATAAAGGGGATAAAGGTTGGGGATAAAGTGTCTCACATGGCAGTGGATATAGCCGACATAGATGGTATTAGCCAAAACTGATCCCTCAAAGGTAACAATGAAGGAACGCCTAGGATGAGGAACACCAATCCTCCTTGGAGCGATCCGATGAATGTCAACAACAGATTGATCATCCAGTTCGGCAATGATTTCCTCGTCCCCCATTCCTTCCAGGTCCTGGCACGTGAAAACACCTTTCTTGTAATTTAAGGTTGCATGGGGAGAAACCAAAACGGCTTGCCCAGCAAACTTTTTTAAGGATAAAAGGGTGGTAGCTTGCTTATCCTTAACAACCTCGATCAACAAATGGCCATTAAACAGTCCTTTTACATGTTTCGTGTCCGCAATGAGGCGTTTGAGTTCTTTTGAAATTAGAAATGGGGAGATGGTCTTAAACGACTCCCCACTTGCCAATTTCATCTCCAAAAACTTCGGATTCTTTGGCGGTCTTCGACTCGATCTCTCTTCTCGATCGTTCTTTTGTTTCTGGTTAACTTGCTTATTCTGTTTACCCATATTAAGTAAGATAAATATTTATCTCCCTCGCTCCCCACCCACCACCGAGCCCAACAAGGGGATGCACATTGGCACCAGGGATACGAGGAGGATATAGGCAGCGCCTAACCCTATGGCCGAAGCTCCAAAGAGCGACGACCAGCCAATTGATCTGGACGGGCTCATCCAGACCACCCATCCTTCCGAGAAGCAGGGGCCAAAGTGGTGTGTTGTTCAGAGAAGCCTTCACTCAACCAACAGGATCCCCCTTTCCCCAGAAGTAGGGTCGCTGCACACGGCAAACACGCAGGTGGACGTACTGGTCGTAATGGAGGCCATGTCAAAAACATGCCTGCATTGCGAGCACCGGTCCCTTAGGGAGGTTCACAACCCTCCGGACACTTTTAGTCTGGCCTCTCTGTAAGGCCTGTCTGGCATGGGTGACCCGATCCAGCATAGCCCTTAGCGTCACCGAGGCACTCAAGCCCCTCCACCACGTCAAGGTAGTGCCCACGGAGGGGTCGATCATCAGATCCATCCTTCTTTATGGAATGCCAGCTTGGGCAACTATTTGTAAAACGCACTGGAAATCCCTCCAAATCTTCCAAAACAAAGTTCTAAGACATATCATAAAAAGAGGATGCCAAGAAATCAGCAACAACCTTCTCCACATCGAGATTGTCCCCCCCCCCCGGGTCTAGTGGTTCAAGAACAGCTAAAGAAATTAATCCCAGGCATAGAAACTCACGCTAAGAAACTAGTGACAAGCCTTCTCAACCCCTCGGAGATATGAAGAAACCCACAAAGGAAGAGATATCCACTGCAGATCTTAGACGTCTCCTTCAGCGACAAAAGGAAAATTCCCAAGTTACTGGACCTCGCAACTGCCTCATGAAGTCTGCTAAGCAATCGACAATCCAAAACAAAAAAGCCACATAAGTGGTGGCCCCTATATAAATAATCAGGAAGACTGAGTATCAGGTCCTTTTCATGCTTTTCATCAAATTCAGTGCAGTTCCTTAGGTTTCTAACTTGGAAGAGTGAGTTTATGGGAGCTTCGCTCCAGTATCACTCATCATGATTCACTCACTGTCCGATTGCCAGCTAAATCTTTGTAGCTATATCGGCCTTCGAAGATGGTGTAAACCGAAACGCGTAAGGGAATTAAAGTATATTTATTCTACTGTATCATTTTTGACCTTTATTCCTTTTGTCTAGAAGAATATTATTAGGTAAAAATTGGAGCCTAGAAATAATGCCTTGTTTTTTATTTAGCTTAATTATTAAATTGTCGATATGTAAATTCCAAATAAGATCGTGAGAAGAAAAACAACACCCTTACGGTTCGCAAGAGCTGACAGCTTTTGCTTGATTTTTTTGTGTGTACGTTGAAGCTGACCAACATACACGTCTGGTGTGATAGTTTGTCCTGGATTTTGGAGCTCATAATGGACTACATCAGCTGTTGTCCACCAAACACTCTAGAGAATCTTCAAGAGGCTCGTCTCCAGTTCTAAATTTTTTGAACCAATTCTGTGCCATCTGGTCGGTGACCGAATCATCACCGAAGGTTGTACAAATGTTACGAGCACCCACCTGCTTTAAATTCATACAATAGGCAAGCTCGAATTATTGGTGATGTAGGTGCCATTTCAGACGTTTTTTCAAAATAAAATTGAATGTTTTCACTTAGACAAGTACGTGCAAAAGAATGACCAATCATTTCTCTTTAATGTATAAAAAATTCACATTATTCAAATCATCCTACGAGAGGATTGTAACCATTTAAAAAGAAAGGCTGAAGAAACGAAAAAACTTTCCCCTGGACCTGATAGTTTGCGAAATCACGGAATGAATGCCTTAAGTTAATATAAAACTACAATTGGTGATATGACTGATCTATTTATTGAGTATTCTTGAAACACTAAGTGAATTTGTTATTAATAGCTTTGCAAAGCTGACTTCGGGTCCAAATCATTCTTTTACCTTTGAGCTTTTTTTTTTTTTTTTTTTTTTTTTTAACAAAAATAAAACCAATACGAGCCGTATTTAATGTTTTTTTTTTTTACTTTCCCTGCATTACTCGTAGGCAATAATTGTGTCTTCTATAACGTTTTTAAAATCAAGGTCTTTGTTGCAACATTTCTTTTGGATTTTTTTTTTGTTTTAAAACAATGTATGAGCGATAGTTTTCTACAGGAAACAATTTGTTGTCGCCGTTTGAAAATATGATTGAAAATTTTTTTCTGTTTTTGGTCATGATTCGGTCCGGATCACACGGCGAAAAACCCACGGAAAGAAAACGACAGTCTTCTTAACTACACATATGCAAGATTGTTAAAGAGAAGCTGGCCTCTTTCGGGGTGGTCGATGGTCATTGGCTACTGGCGTGTGACGTCAGCTGGTAGGTTTGGAGCAGACGAACGCCATAGAAAACAATAGAACAAGCAGAAGGGGAGGGGACCATTATTTTCCCAGCCTATATTTACTATTTATCACTAACGTAAATGAAAAAAAAACGTGCCATGCTTTTATAGAAATATTTTATTAGAATAATATGTGTTTAAAATTCAGAGATTGCATATACAAGGTCGATTTATACACATTTCGCACTGAAATACAAAAGCAAATACTGCAACATTGAAGCCACCTTGTCAAAGCAATTCTTCAATGATTAACAGTAAGCGCTAGTTAGTGATTAACAGTATTCAATCAATTAGCAGTAAGTGCTAGTACACCATTAAAACATCTGCCGATACGTGTATGGTTGTAAAAACATGATAGGAAAAAAAATAATGCCTACATACCCGATTACGTTCTGTTTGAGTCTGAACACTTTCGCTTTGCTAACTACTACCGCCTGAAGGTTAGATGTTAAATTAATGGTAGTAAAGGCAGAGATCATTGAACTAAGATGGCAACACCACCACAGGCTTTATTTCCCGTCGTGTAGTCCTTCCGAATAAAATTAAACCCGTTTAAAGTAGGAGACTGGAAAGGCAAGAGGAAAGTTTCTTGCAAAGCCAATAAGGAGAAGGAGAACTTATTGACTAAGAGCTTAAGGTCTTTTAAGCGACGAAAGAATCCATAAAAGTTCCATTGTAACAGGGCCATGATGAAGGTTTTAGGAGATACGTTTGAACTCCCGAGATAACTCCATCTCCTCAATAGGAGATACTTGTTAATTTAAAGGGAAGTCTGGCCCTCCCCCCAAAAATGCAGAATTTGATGTAGTTTCTACTACACGTTTTTTGGAGGGGTCAGAGAAAGGTGACACCTCTGATGAGCGTTTCTTCTCATCTTCTCTTTTCGAGGAGTTTCTGGTGGTGAAATCAATTTCGAAGTCCGACTAATGCTAGCAGCTGGTTCTGTGGAGGTGGAAGTTCCACAGGAAAAGTCTGCAATATGCAAATCAGTCATTGTTCCAACTGACTTAACAGAAGGACGACTCTTAACCACTGCTGCATAGTTACGAATTTCATTCGGTTCTACCTGCTTACATGCTTCCGGAAAAGACAAACCCCCAAGGACACGAACCGCTTGGATTTTCTTTTCCTTCCGCCAAATAGGACAGTCTCTTGAAAGAGCAGAATGGGCTCCCTTAAAATTACAACACCGGAACTCGTTTGAACAAGCTTCCATCTCATGTCCGGGCAGGCCACACTTGCAACAAACTGCATTAAAATGAATCTGGCGAATCTCAACAACAGATTGATCATCGAATTCGGCAAATATTTCCTCATCCCCCATTGCTTCCAGGTCCTGGCACGTGAAAACACATTTCTTATAATTCAAGGTTGCGTGGTGAGAAACCGAAACCGGTTTCCGCACAAACCTTTTCAAGGATAAAAGGGTGGTAGCTTGTGTATCCTTAACGAGTTCATTCAATAGATGGCCATTAAAAAGTCTCTTTACATGTTTAGTATCCCCAACAAGCCGTTTGAGTTCTTTTGAAATTAAAAATGGGGAGATAGTCTTGAACAACTCCCCACTTGCCAATTTCATCTCCAAAAACTTCGGATTATTTGGCGGTCTTCGACTAGATCTCTCTTCACGATTGTTTTTTTTAGTATTATTATGCTTTGGGTGTGTTTTTCATATTAAATGAAAGTATCTTTCATCTCCCTTGCTCTCCACCCACCACCGAGCCCAACAAGGGAATGCACATTGGCACCAGGGATACGAGAGGGATATAGGCAGCGCCTAACCCAATGGCCGAAGCTCCAAGGAGCGATTCGGTATGCAGATTCCTATAAGCAAGATATCCATTAAATAATTTTTTTTCCCGAGGTATCCATGCCTTCCCAACTCGATGGCGGAATGCATCGAAAGGATGGGGACTACATTGAAAAATAGTGTACCGACTCTGTCTCATAATAAAAGGAGCTTAAAAATATTTCCGGTTTTCATTTGACTGACCCTCGTAAGTAGAACAAGAATGGAGCTACTTATTGGTTTTATAATGTCAGTCCGTCCCCTTCATAGTTTCTACATTTTTTTGAGGTAGAAGATTCAAATTCGAAATGTAGCTTCCTATGGGCATGTCCATCTGCACTATTTTGTTTGGTTTTGATTGGTATACGGGGGTCGGAATTACGGGGGTGGGATTCAGAGAGGGCAACTTATATCTATGTGCTATTTAGGTACGTAAAGGCGTAAAATCCAGTATCCAGATTCCTCTAGGCAGGATCTACATTACTATGAAGTGTAGGCCCAATTGTTCCAGTGGGATCGGTAGTCACTTGGTCCTTAGAACTATGGCATGTGATATATCATACGTTCGGAAATGATGAAAATGGAAAGAAGATACGAGGCTTTTTGCATATTGCGTTCGAGAAAATCAATTTATTGTTTAAAAAAAACTTGGGGAGAGGTAAAAAGTGCAGATGAAGGGATAAAAATAAAAATAGATGACTTGCCTTATCCTACTCGGGAGGCGGGGGATGGGATTAATTTCCTTTTAATAAACGTATAAAGAAATTTCTTGTATTTCTGTTTCACTGCTAAAGCTCCTCTTTGGAATGTTTACAAGATTTTATTTATAGTTGGATGGATGAAAATATGCGTAAGATATTAATAATTTTTTAACGAAAAAAAATACCCACCATTGGAGAAATTTGCATAAATAAAATATTTTTATTAAATTCAAATATTTGTGCACGTAATACAATTTTAAAACGTTTCATATAGAATCTACAGTTAAAGAGCTTTCATATGTCACTAATCTCCTTGGTTCCTGCCGAATGATGAGAGCTTTGCTCTCGAAAAGCGCTTCGAGGTTGTATTTTTCTGTTATTTTTGTTTTTGTTAAATTCTTTATTACTTTTGTTGTGGAAAAAGAGCCCTTCTTTATACTTAATCACATCTTTCTAAGTAAATTACAACCGAAGTTACAGTACTTCATAGATAAGGCCCCTACTCAAATTTCAAAAATTTTAAATGTCCGTAACTTTCATAAAAATGAAAAAAAAAATAACGTTTGGCATATTATTATTTTTCGCACTACGCATAAGGCCCCTACTCAAATTTCAAAAATTTTAAATGTCCGTAACTTTCATAAAAATGAAAAAAAAAATAACGTTTGGCATATTATTATTAGTAATTTCCGAATTACGCACTCAATAAGTGAGTACTAACCACCACGTGTTACGGCATTGACTACGTAAGTCGGGAGCTATTCGTTGGAATTCGTTCCAATTTTAACAGTATACACAATTTTATGTACCCTATTATTCTCCCAAATTTCATTATCCTATATGTTGTAGAAAGTGAGTTATTAACTTGTTGATCTTAGTGGCGGCATTTTTATTTCTGTTCATATCTCAGTTATCATTCAAATTCCGACCCATGTTCATATGAACTTTTTTGCTTACAAGATACACCCTATATATGTTCAGTACATTTTACTGATGAAGATTATATGAATTTGATGGAGCACAGATTAATGGATGTAAATTTGATGTTAAAGAAAAATGCCATTCCATCTCAACATCTTCCAAAATCTATTGCAACTGAGTGAAGCCCATCTAACTAGATCAGAACGATCAAAACCAAGAGCGAAAAATAAAACTTAAATATAAAAATTATAATTTATTTCTACGGAAAGGATATCCTAATCTTTTCTGCATATATAAGAAACGGACGAATCCAAGGCCCGTAGAATACAGGGCACACGAACTCCGTGCAAAATTAGCCCGTTCTGCGCAAGTGACGTAGGATTTACTGAGTGAAATGTGCTTGCAACGTAATGGCTGCCACTGCTGCTAGCTAATGTGCGAGGCATTTTTATAAAGTAGCAGAAATGGTTGTTTGTGCAGTATATGGCTATAACACAAGTTCGGAAAACTTAAAAAGGGATGGATTACACATGTTTTCATTTCCAGCTAACAAAATTACAGCAAAAATTTGGCAACAAGCATGCAAAAGGAAAGACAAAGTCAATTGGAAAAATGGTAAGTCTCTACACTCTACTTCTAATGAAAAATATGTGAATTGAATTAATAGTAGTTTTTTTTAGCACGTATTTGTTCACTTCATTTTGAAAAGGAAGATTTCTCAAATTTGATGGAACATCAAATAATGAACATTAAATTGTATTTAAAACAAGATGCAATCCCTTCATTAAGGCTGCCCTTGACTAACACAGTGAGTGGTGATGCTTTAAATCAGAAAAGAGCACGTGAAAATCGTGCCAGGAAATGACAAAAACTGTAAGTAACAAACTAAAAATATATAAATTTATTAGGGCCATAAATGTAGTATGGTTTATCAGTTATTTTTATGCTTTTATTATTTGATAGGCTTCTTGAAACTGAAGCTACGACTGAAGAAAACAACTGTGACATACAATTGATTCCTGAAACTGAAGCTACGACTGTAGAAAATAATTGTGAAACACAATTCATTTCTGAGAATGACAGGTTAAAGAGCATCAACAACAGTGAAGAATCATCATTGCTACAGGAATTGAAAGCACTTCAAAAACAACTGGCAGCTTATAAACAGGAAATTGAGCAACTAAAAACTGTTAACCAAAAGTTGCAAGAAGAAGTAAATTTATTTAAGAAATTATTTACTCCTGGGCAAGTTAGGAGAATTTTAAATCCTGATAAACACTTAAGATGGGACACACAAGACATTGCTGCAGCTATTACTTTAAAAAGTTTAAGTAGTGCTGCGTATGATTTTATAAGGGAGGTACAGAAGATACCTTTACCTGGGAAATCAACATTAGATTATTGGATAAAAGAATTAAATTTTGAACCAGGAATCTTATCTAATGTTTTTGTGACATATGAATATGTCCCTACGGATATAAACGATTATACACAAATTAAATTAGAAATAAACTAAAAGGGGTAGAAATTAAGGGGAAATCGATAATAATTAAAGAAAGGCACTGAACAATCGAGCTGAAAAGGTGAATGAACACAATGAGAGAGATAAATAATAGTAGATTGAACTTGATGAGAGATTTAGCAAGTAAAGTAGTTATTTTCATTTATTTAAAATATTTTTTAAGCGTTCAGATTTATATACATTGGCAGTTTACTGTGAACTTTAGAGAAGGGTTAAAAACCACCAGGAAATAAAAAAAAAAAAAAATTTTTTGGGGGGGGGGGGAGAGAATCGCGATAGGAAGGGAAGGGAAAGGAGAACAAAGGGGGGTAGAAGAAATTCGGAGAAATAAAAGTTCAAGGTTGGAGTTCCTTTGCGTAGAAAAAAAAACATTTTAGTAAAAAAAACCATTTTTTTCGGAAAGAGAAAGAAAGGAAAGAGAGTCAGAAGGAAACAGAGGGTGACACAGACGAAAAGCAGAGAGCGAGGAGACACAGTCAGAGAGAAAGGAGACGCAGAGTAATGTAAAACAGTACGTTGGACGAGGTTTTGCTGAGAAAGAAAAAAGAAAAGTGCTCTTCTGCGAGCGAGCATCACGACGACGGCGGCGAGCTTCTTCCAGCCGGAACGAGCTGATGACACCGGGGTATCCAGCGACAGCGGCGTAGACGGGGTGCATGTGCAGCCAGCATTCTGGGCCAGACCGAGAGCGGCGACCGATGCGAGGAACTAGCGAACGGATCGTCGGGAGAGAGCAGGGCCAACACCGGTAAACTGAGTCCGTACGTAGCGTAAGCACTGTTATTTGGTGGGATAGGACGGGGCGAGAAGGCGTTTCTTGCGGGGCTTAAGCAAAGCGATTCTCGAGTCCTGAGCCGGTAATTGTGGCTAATACGCGAGACGGCTTCAGTGAACCCGGTGGGGTGGCTGCTAAGGAGCAACGAAGCGACGACAGGTGAACGATCAGCGTAGCACCCACGGCGGAGCCTTCGCGGGAACGACCACGACGGGAGTCAGCGGAATAACAACTGAGGAGGCGGCTGCAACGGAACTCACGTAAGCCGGGAGCAATACGGTGCGAAGACAAGGTACTGTGTAGTTTAATTGGGCCCAACGCGTGTGCAATAACTTTTGAGAGAGAACAGTATTGAACTTCGATTACCAAACGTAATTATTGAAATAAGTATAGAGTATAATCTGCTACGCAAGGAACTTTAATTCTAAAGAACTCTAGGATTAGTGTAAATTGTAGAGGGAGTAGGAGAGGAAATCTTTTAAGTTAAACAGTAAACTGCCAAGTATTATTTAGTTATTGTAAGTGCGATATGAAATTGATTTGATCTTTTTTTTTTGCTTTAGTTAACTCTTAGATATCATTGAGCTTAAGTTTATTTTATCCAGCTTATTTTCTTTTAGTAACGAATGAATGCCATTTTGTTTTTATGTTTTATTTGATCTGACAATAAATAGCTTGTGCCTTTAAAGTAAAGTTTATTCACTCATTGTGGTCAAACAAATTTTCAGCTTTAAGGGAAAGAGGGATTGTTTGAAGAAAAAGGGGAAAGGGGAGAATAGAATTCTACTAGCATTTACTATACGATCACGGGGAGGAGACCTATATTTTTCGACAATTACTGGGTTATTTGTTGGGTATAGCTTATAATTAGTTAGGCCACCACGAAACTATCACATTATAGATAGGTAATTAGATGTAAACTAAATAAGTCGACGATAGAATTTAAGGGCAAGATAGTAGTTTTGTCCTCAATTAATTTTAACTGACGACCTTCCACGAAAGAACCGTCATATCGGCGACCCGTGCGAAAGGATTTGTCACAACATGCTATTCAAGTAAGGAATGGAAAGTCTGGTTGGACATATGGGGTCTCGTTTCTACTGTGCATTATGCAAATGCTGGAAAAAATTATGGCCAGAAAAAATATTTTAGGCCCGCTAAAATTTAAATAATCTGAAATTAGAAATGTTAATAAACCTAAAAATATAAGTCCAAGACGTTTTGAGCAGAGGTGGAATAAAAAACTGTTTTCGGGAGGAGAAAAAAAAAAAGTTTTTTTTGTCTGTTTTAAATCAAATTTTTTGTTTTGAAACAACTGTTTCAAACATTAAGTAGCGGAAGAATGGAGCTACTAATTGTTTGCACAATGTCTGTCTGTCCCCTTCATAATTTCCGCATTTTTTGAGGTAGAAGGTTGAAATTCGGAATGTAGCCTATTATGGGCATGTGCATCTTCACTATTTAGTTCGGTTTTGATTGGCCCATTGGGGTCAGAGTTTCGAGGGTGGAAATCAGAGGGGATATTTATGCGTCGTATGGCTCTTTGTCTAATATTAATTCATCAGTCTTTACAATTTTCATTTCCGAAATTATGTCCACAACCTATAAATAACTCTTTGCCAAATAATTCAACACTTGTTGAAATAATGTACGATGAAGAATTTACAGGTATATAATTTGCATCGATTAACAATTTTTCGCATACTTTTTTAGCACTTGCAAGTTCTAATTTAAGATTTCAAAATTTGAGTCGTCTTGATAAGCAGAATTGCTTGCTTAACATGTAACATCCATTAAGGAAACCTTTCTACATGTCCTGTCACAAAAAAAAACAGCGAGCGACTACCAAATCTGTGACAAGTTACAATTTCCTATTTCCTAGGAGCGGAAATTTGCTAGCAACGGAAATTTACTATTGCTTCTCTACCTCTGTTTACCTGCATGTGAATATTTATTAAGGTTTTTTGCATTCTTAAAAAAAATAAATATTACTTGTCACAGATTTAAGATATATTTATAATTTTAAAGATTTTATTGCAGATTTCTTTGGCTAAAATAATTATCGGGCTTCATGTGCATTTAATTTTTTATACTTTGTTAAATAAAATTTACAGTTGTTCATTCATAGCGTATTACGGTCATTTCTTTTGAGTTCCTTCTATAATAATTACAAAAAAATAACGATAATGAATTGGCAAACTGCGATTATGTTTAAAAAAAATGTTACATTTAACTCCTATATATATTAAAAAAAATTTCAGGGGAAAAAAAATATCGTGGCCCCCACGGGAATTTAACCCAAGTTGTTTTCACCAGAAGCCAATGTGTTACTGCTGAGCCACTTTAAGCTGTTAACTGTAACTGCAACGATGTAGGTATTTCTACGTAATCTGAATTGGTAAAAAATTGAATGATTTTTTTTTCTCTGCAAATTTTGAGAAGTGCGTCGCACGAGAGCTTAATTTGAAGTAATCTACTCATCCAATTTTTTTCATCAAAATCGGTGAGTCAGAGTACTTGGAGTCTCCTTGTAAGCTGTCAAAAAATCAATGTTAAAATCACCATTAAAATTAACGTTTTGTTTTGTAATAAATCAA
>JAHWFO010105236.1:0-10829 GCA_023313115.1 Rhysida immarginata
TGTAGTAAAAATGTAGCATATTTTCCAGGTGACAAAAAAAAAACTTATTATATTGGATCTTTCGCGAGAAAATTTACATCAACTTGGCTTTTTTTTTACACAAATATTTTTTCTTAACCAAAGATATAGTTCAGGCATATAAATGACAAGTAAATTTAAAATACGGTATACATTTGATTCTCAATTTTCGAATAAACATATTTATTTTATTTATTTTTTTGCTTTGGAGTAGGGTTTTTTTTTTGTCCGGATAATACAAAAATATGAAGAAATTCATTCTCAAAACGTTTTACAATTTGAGATTTTTATTGTAAAAAGGAAAAAAAGTTAACCAAAATATATTTTGATTTTTATGCTGTGATTTTGATTTAAATGATCTTCAGGACATTGAAAAAATAAAAGTTGATTTAATCTTGAGATTTTTTTTTTTATTCTCCGATAACAATGACCAGTTATCATTGGGTTCAAAACCTTTCTCAAATCTATCTATATATATAAAGAAGGATGTTTGTGGGTCTGTCTGTGGGTGGGTCTGTACGTTTTTTATACAAATCTACAGTTTTATTCCGATCTTGATGAAATTTCGCATACATGACCTTCAAAGCATGAGGAAGGTCACTGTCTACATCAGATTTCGAAAAAATAATAATTATTGATAAAAAATCGATATTCATGGTTATAGCAGGGCATATTAATGAGAAATATCGCATGACCAACAATGCAAGATAAAGTTTTTGCAACAATGGTATCAACACGCAATTCACAAACACACTGCATGAACCAACAATATATATCTCATGACCAACAATGCAAGGCAAAGTTTGTGCAACAATAGGCCCATTGTTTGCGCATCAACAATGGTATCAACGCGCAATTCACCAATAACAATGAGCACAGAATGATGATGTAATGTTAAAGCAATCTTTCCAAGAATTATAACCATGAACATAAAATGATGATGCAATATGGATAAGTTTCAATTTGTAACAATGCATAGAATTCCTGTTATTCAGGTTTTTCTTTGAAAAGAGAGTTCTTAGTACTTAACAATTTCTTGAAAATCTTTAAAAATGATCAGTAGCTGGAGATAATGAAGAGTTAGCAGACTATTGAGAAAGAGTGGAAAGACGACAGAGAAAGCAAACCTTTAGCTCCGTGCTGTATTGAGCAAATGGGAAGCAAGTAAATGGAAGAATTGGCGACCGCTAGACTACCCAAAGTGATGAAAGGCCAAATTTTGCTTCAACACAACGAGAGAAGAGTGGAAATTGCAACAACATCAAGTGTACATCTGAAGTAAGATTACCTGAGTAAGAAATTATTGGAGCGGTCCATCCATTGTGAGCCTTTAAAAAGATTTTTTTCGAATTTTCATTAAGAATTTTTACTGTATTAATTCTAAGCATTTTCATGTGTTTATTTTTAAGATATTGCAAAATTTATTTTAATTTTTGAGATTGTTCTGTTTACATCCCAAGTGTAATAATCCCGGGCAACGCCGGGTACTTCTTCTAGTGTCCAATAAAGGAAGTGCATCACGCTTCCACGCTTAGGAAAGTGGAATATTTGATCCGGGAGTGCACAGTCCTATATCAGCCTCCCTCGTACTGATCAAGTACCCAGTTAGGCAGCACTGTCAACACAAGTATGAACCCCCATTTATCCTATTACACAGGCAGGTGTGCCGGTTACCTATTGCGAGTGATGTGTAATTATGTAGCTTAAGTTCTGATGATTGCTTGTCTTACCTAATAGTTGGGACCCCAAAAGTACATTAATGAATTGACAGTAAAATTTTTTTGTAATTTGTAAACAGTAGAAATAGACTATGTTTATTGAGAATAAAGTGAATGTCAATACAATGAAACACTGCAGTATCATGGTTTCTCTCAATTAAAATCGGTCCCGAACTCTAGCAATTTTCCGCCTCGGGCTCGTTCTTCGAACGTTAATACCTTATAGAACATATTGTGGGGGCGGGGGTACGCTACACTGGCGCCCAAACAGGGACCGATAATCCGGAATTTCCGGATTTTTGAAGTCACCCTGATATTGCCGTGTTCTGGGAAGTTGTTGTTGTTGATGTGCGTTTAAAAGATGTATAGCTGTGTATGTATGATATACTCTTAACCTGGGATATAGTGAAAGGGTAAATTGCAATTTATAATTTTGAATCTAAAGATTATAGAAAATGACCGGAGATTAAGGTGACGTGGGAGCAGCTGCAGTTGCAGCTGCTACTCCCGAGCTGGCAGGTTATACTGGGTCAGTGCCAGCATTCGTGGGGGAGGATGGAGGTGTCACGATTAAGGCCTTTTTGGCCAGTATTGATAGAATTGGAGCTCTCGCCAATTGGACCCCAGATATCAAAGTGACAGTCATTCACTCACGGTTGAAGGGGGTAGTGGCTAAACGAGCAGCGGAGCACGAATTGTTCGACACTGAAGAATACGAGGAGCTCCGCGCTCGTTTGGAGCAGGTGTTTGGTCGCATTAAGGTGACGCGAGACTTCTCCCAGGAACTCCACGACGCGATACAAGGACCTAACGAATCTGTTGTTACATTCGCAAGTCGCCTTGAGCTAGCAATGGCTAGGTACATGAGCGCTACTCTGGCGGCGGTCCCCATTAAGGAGACAGTGCTGTTACAACGATTTTGTAACACTTGTCTGCTAGCCCACCAGAGGGCATTGATGATAGCTAACCCGAAATCCTATAAAGAGGCGGTAATGCTTGCACTGAGATCAGAGGAACTGGAAAAGAAGTTCAGAAGGTCTACCAATGTCGTGGAGTCCGGGGAAATAAGCCTAGGAGATGACCCGAGAATTAATGCTGGGAAAATGGGACAAAAGGGGGCGAAATTAAACACTGGAAATGTTGAGGTGGTCAAACAGCAAGTCCCAGAATGTAAATGTAGCGACTCGATAATGAGATTGGCAAGTATGGTTGAAAATCTCGCCCGAGGAGTTGAAAAATTAGCGGTTGCCCAAATACAAGTTCCATCAGTTCAGCCAGCTCCTGCTGCTGTACTAAGTGAAGGATGAGCAGTTGTCCCAAGAGGAATGGCACCCAATAATGGCTGTTATAGGTGTGGGCGATTGGGACATTGGGGCGAGAAATTGTTCCCAATCCGCACCAAGGCTACTTAGTGTCAACACAAGTGGGCAACCAGAGGGCCCTAGACTAACCCAGTGTGGCGAGGGCGGTACTTGCTTGGCTACTGTTTATATACAAGGGCATCCAGTAACCATGTTATTTGATACTGGATCCCAAGTATCATTGATTGACAAGGAAGCCTACCACCAATTAGCTGGCCCCCCGTTACAGGAGATGGAAATGACCATAAAAGGTATAAATGGAAGTTGCCTATGCCTGAAGAAGGGAGGTTTACTAGACGTAGTAGTCCAGGGTCGTCATATGGGCACACTAACGTTCCTGGTCCATTCGTTTAATGATCGCCCATATGATGGCATTCTGGGTATGGACATCCTCAAGGGACTCACATTCCAGTGCTCTTCGGCAGTCGTGTCTGGAGTTGCAGATGTGTTGTCAATTGAGCAGGAGTGCCATAATGATGACCTTAATAGAGAGGAAGCAATGCAGTATCAGGGTGCTGAGTGTAGTCCGAATATGAGCAACATGGGGTATGAGAATTATGGTGCTAATCTCGCCCACTTGGTTATGGTTAGGGAATCTAGTCAAGGAAGGACAGGAAGAATAGTAAGGTGGTTAGGGCCATTTGAAGTTTGCTCTACTGATGGTATGGGATGGGTGCAAATTAAAGGAGTAAGATTTGGCGATATAAAATGGGTAAGATTGGGACAATTATGGTCGAAATGGGAATTAGGGGTAAACACGAGGGGACACCAGTGGGAGTATGGTGAAGATTTGAGGGTACAGACGGGGAACAGTTATTCTTGCCTAAATGAGCCACAATCAAATGCGCAGAATGTACAGAGGTACAGATGTACGTGGCTGGAGTTGGTAGTCTGAATGAGAATTGTGAGTCTGGTATGAGTATGCCAAGGTACAATAGTGTACAAATGGGTAACGGGATTAAGAAGATTATTCCAAATCTGACCAAATCCGGATATCTGGGTGAATGTTCAAATACGTATATGGGTTGGGTTCCTCAGACCGGGTTGGCAGTACCAAGCCCACAGTATACATTAGATACCACGACAATTTGGGGTAATGAAAGTCACCCTGATATCCAGCAGGTGGAAGGTGGGGTCAGGTTGACGGAACCTGGAGGAAGGGTGGCGTGTGAAGATAGCAGAGCTGCATTGACACAGGGAATTGATGTATCAGTAGGCACAGAGGGACCTGCGAATGTAATGACAGAGCTGGAGAATCAGGTGTGCATGGAGGGATTAGACAAAGGACAATTGGTTTGGCAGGAAGGGATTAAATTGGCCAAAAAGATACATAATCAGTTATTGGAACAACCAAGTGTAAAGAAACAGGTGGGTAAAAATGGCATTGATCGAAAGGGAGCTCGTAAAGGGAAAAAGGTTAAACGTGGTAAGGGTGGTAAAGCATCCAAAGTGGATCGGAATGAAATCAAAATAAATGTTAAAGACAAAAGACAAAAATTGATTATGACGGTTACGGAAGAGGAATTAGAAGGATGCAATGATAGAAAACGGTCAAAGGACAGTACAGAATCGGCTGGAGACACATGGGATGAGGATATGTGTATGGATGATTACGTTGAGGTCCCAGCTATCCTAAATAGGGGTGAAACGGGATTTTGCGAATTGGAATGGTAAATTGTAATATTGAGATTTTGCTTGTGGTGTTTATTGGAAATTGTGTGTGTTAGTGTTGTGAGTGTATGGTTGTAAAAGGTGAATGTGTTATTTTCTTTTATTAAACGTAAATGTTTGGTATTGCGTAATTAGATTTACTGGTATGATGATGACATGTTTTATGATGCATTCATGATTCTAGGTTATGTGACAGCGTATAAAATTATTTTGGGTTTAAAGAATTTTTGGATTAGTGTGTAAGCAAATTGAAATTATATACTTATGTGGTTTAATTGGTTTGCAGGGGATTTCAAGGTGTTAATCCGAACATAACCCTTGATGGGGTATGTTCGAGTTTTGTCATTGGGGGTATGTGACGTTCCAGTGTAGCAGTCACGTGTGTGAACAGTAACTTAATTAGGTAGGAGGTCGGTATAATTAAAAATATATTGATTGTTAAGTTGATTACACGATTGTTGGCTTTTGTCTTTGTAGTAATTATAATGAGTGTGTGTTCGTTGTATGTGTATGTTGTATGTAGTGTATAGTAAAATATAAGTGCACGTTGTTTGTTTTGTTCTATGAATGAGTAGTAAAAATCCTCCGTGGGCGATCGTAAATGGTCCTTTGTTGGAGCAGCTATTGTTAGGATGTTTTCTGAGAAGATTGCTCAGCTTCCAAAAAAAACAACTTGTGTGTGTACGTTCCAATTTGGTCTTGGTAACGATCGAAAGCCTTGTTGATTGCAGTTTTTGTCTTGATATGTAGTTGAGTTAGTTATGATAAAAATGTTTAAGCTTATAGGTGAAATCTACGAACTTTGGAAGGAGGAGTTGCATGACGAAAGTAAAAAGTAAGATAACATGTGCAGAATTTGGTAGCTATAAATTTGCATAAATATTTCAATTCTTAATAAACAATTTCTTTCGGACAATATTATACTCCACGCCGTTAACGAGATGACGTGAGCAAGGCAGTTGAGGACATAGGGCGAAATGGAATCCAATGGAACTGCGAAATGGATTTCTTTCAGCGAAAGCGAGGGTGTAATTCCAAATGGGAACCTCGTATGATTCAACATAGGTGGGCAAGTATGTCGACAGTCTCCGGTTAGTGGTATTAAACGGGTAGATAATGCAAGAGCAGCAACTAGACAATTTTGTTTGATGCTCAAGTCTGCTGTGTCAACGGTCCTCCCGCCCTTGATATGTTTGCAAGAACTTTAAATCCTATCGACTGCGCTCAAGAGTTATTTAAACTCAACCGTGATGAGAACTGCTAATGTTAAATTTCACAATGCATTGTAACTGGTTCGGAATAATAAATGTTATACCTATTAAGCACCCTGTTGTGTAAAGGGCTAGAGGTTAAGTCAGTTGACAGGTGCATAGTAAAGCATGACTGGTACGTTGGCAGAAATTGTGAGCAGGGTCCTGTGACTGTAGATTGTTGCAGTTTAAAAGATAAGCTCAAGCTCGCCAGTGGACGTGTGAGAGGCATGAGGACTGCACTCGCCAAGAGGGGTTTCTGTTCTTCCCCCCTACATGTCCAATAAAGGAAGTGCATCACGCTTCCATGCGTAGGAAAGTGGAATATTTGATCCGGGAGTGCACAGTCCTATATCAGCCTCCCTCATACTGATCAAGTACCCAGTTAGGCAGCACTGTCAACACAAGTATGAACCCCCATTTATCCTATTACACAGGCAGGTGTGCCGGTTACCTATTGCGAGTGATGTGTAATTATGTAGCTTAAGTTCTGATGATTGCTTGTCTTACCTAATAGTTGGGGCCCCAAAAGTACATTAATGAATTGACAGTAAAATTTTTTTGTAATTTGTAAACAGTAGAAATAGACTATGTTTATTGAGAATAAAGTGAATGTCAATACAATGAAACACTGCAGTATCGTGGTTTCTCTCAATTAAAATCGGTCCCGAACTCTAGCAATTTTCTGCCTCGGGGTCGTTCTTCGAACGTTAATACCTTATAGAACATATTGTGGGGGCGGGGGTACGCTACACTGGCGCCCGAACAGGGACCGATAATCCGGAATTTCCGGATTTTTGAAGTCACCCCGATATTGCCGTGTTTTGGGAAGTTGTTGTTGTTGATGTGCGTTTAAAAGATGTATAGCTGTGTATGTATGATATACTCTTAGCCTGTGATATAGTGAAAGGGTAAATTACAATTTATAATTTTGAATCTGAAGATTATAGAAAATGCCCGGAGATGAAGGTGACGTAGTAGCAGGTTATACTGGGTCAGTGCCAGCGTTCGTGGGGGAGGATGGAGGTGTCACGATTAAGGCCTTTTTGGCCAGTATCGATAGAATTGGAGCTCTCGCCAATTTGACCCCAGATATCAAAGTGACAGTCATTCACTCACAGTTGAAGGGGGTTGCGGCTAAACAAGCAGCGGAGCACGAATTGTTCGACATTGAAGAATGCGAGGAGCTCCGCGCTCGTCTGGAGCAGGTGTTTGGTAGCATTAAGGTGACGCGAGACTTCTCCCAGGAACTCTACGACACGATACAAGGACCTAACGAATCTGTTTTTACATTTGCAGGTCGCCTTGAGCTAGCAGTGGCTAGGTACATCAGCGCGGTCCCCATGACGGCGAAAATTGCTGTGTTAACGGATGCTACTACCCATCTGTTGTTGTCAGCTCTTAATGATATGCAATGATTTTTCATCTGCGTACCATGGGACGTTCCAACATATTCGAGGAGAAATGGTCATAATAATGTGTCCCGATCCTGTATATAATAAAACAATTACAGTAGAACCTCGATTATACGTAACTGACATGACCAGACCCTATACGTACCAGTGAAAGTCCGTACCAGTGTTTCGCCATATTTTATATGAATTAAAAGTAATTTTCCTTACACGTTTATTGGCCCAGCACAATGCTGCTAAGCACGATGCTGCCAAGCATGCTGCTACCGTGCACGATGTTACTGCACACTGCCGAGCACAACCAGCATGTTGCCAAGTACGAGAGGCTACACTTCAAGCTGCAAGGTAACATGTATAATGCCACAGTGAACCATGGAGACTTCATGCTTATGAATGATGTTAATGCATTGCTAGGTAGCGGAAGCGTCCTGAGCTATTAGATGTCATATTGATGTCCGTAAGTTAAATGGTTTCAATTAATACTATCGCAATAACGAAATTAAACGAATCAAGTTATCGTTCCTGGAAGTATAACATGTCTATGTTACTAAAGCATCATGATTTATGGAAATAAATAAAAGAAGAAGAGACTTTACCCTCTGGTGCTTTAGAAGAAGTTAGGAATAAATAAAGAAAGATTCTGAAAAAGCATTATCTCTAATTGCATTAGCAACAGAAGAAAGCCAATAAGCCCAAATAATGGTGTCAAAAAGCCCCAAAGAAGCATGGAGCATATTGGCAGCAATTTTTGAACCTAAGTCGTTACCATGAATTCTAATGTTAAGAAAACAATTTGTTAAAATGGAACTGAGACCAGTTGGATCCATGAATTCTTATTTATTGCGTATAAAGAATTGCAGTGATCAATTTCACGATGCGGGTGATTTAATTTCAGATAGAGATATTGCTTACATGATGCTAAGTGGACTTCCTGAGTACTATAATGGCATTGCAATGGCATTGGGTAATATGGATGAAAGTAAATTTTCTTCTAAAGAAATTCAAAAAGCACTTATGGTAGAATATGATAGAAGAATAAGTAAAAAGAATGAAAATCTGAGAAAGAAGTCATCACAACTTCAAAAAGGACGAACAAAACCATCAACTTCTAGCGATAGTGGGGGCAAGCCGAATAAGACCAATTCGAGGTGTTACAACTGCGGGAAAAAATCATTATTCATGCTCATGTTACCAATGTAGAACTGGTCGTAGAGCAGGTAATTCTAATTCGAAGAAAAATAGCTTTGATAATTATTTGGTGTCACTGAATCAACTTGATGCAAATGATGACTGGATTCTTGATAGTGGCAGAGACTGGTTCCACAATTACCGTGAAATTAAGAATACACCCATTCGAACTGCCAATGCAAGTGTTGACATCAACATAATTAATCTCTAAGCAGTAGGTATAGGCGATATCATGATAACAGTTTACGTAAAAATGAAACCATTTGATATAACTCTCAAAAAGAACATCATTTGTGTTGCCCAAATAGAGAAATGAGGGAAGAGGAAAAGCAGAAGTATGGGATTCCTCAATGAAGCAAGTAACTTGCATAGCTTATAGAAAAGAAAACTTGTGCATGGTAGAATTACTTTACCCAATCGTAGTCAACAAAAATCAAAGAACATGGGAGTTGCACAATTTCCTAGCCTCAATAAGCAGATATGGCAGAGAAGACCTTGTCATGTGAATTTTGAAACTATTCAGCAAATGGCTGATAAAAATCTCGTTGAAGGGCTATCCTTCATTGATAATGAAAAGACTGTAGTATGTGATAGTTTTTGCATAATGAAGTCAAACAAAACTCCATGTAAAAGTTCAACTGCGAAATAGTTTCCTCGTCGAATGCCATGTTGGTTAACGCGAGGAATTGCTGTCAGAGCGTGGATGTTAATGCATGCGCGACGACAAATTTGGATACCAATGGTAGCAACGAATATTTTTAGAATTTTCGTATTTGGTTCGACAAAACCTGGCATGACCAAACGGAAAGAACGTAAAACAGGAAGAAGTGACCGTGGCGTCCGAACCTTTGATCTTAATGTAACGCCTGCAAGACGATCAGACTTGTGGCGCCATCGCACGCGTAGTAGGTATCATTAAAATATATTACATTGCAATGAAAGCAAAATGTAACAATAAAAATTTATTCTCAGAATATTTATTGGAATTAAAAAGTAAATTTTGGAATTTATTTTTATCTAAGTTGTAGTAAAAATGTAGCATATTTTCCAGGTGACAAAAAAAAAACTTATTATATTGGATCTTTCGCGAGAAAATTTACATCAACTTGGCTTTTTTTTTACACAAATATTTTTTCTTAACCAAAGATATAGTTCAGGCATATAAATGACAAGTAAATTTAAAATACGGTATACATTTGATTCTCAATTTTCGAATAAACATATTTATTTTATTTATTTTTTTGCTTTGGAGTAGGGTTTTTTTTTTGTCCGGATAATACAAAAATATGAAGAAATTCATTCTCAAAACGTTTTACAATTTGAGATTTTTATTGTAAAAAGGAAAAAAAGTTAACCAAAATATATTTTGATTTTTATGCTGTGATTTTGATTTAAATGATCTTCAGGACATTGAAAAAATAAAAGTTGATTTAATCTTGAGATTTTTTTTTTTATTCTCCGATAACAATGACCAGTTATCATTGGGTTCAAAACCTTTCTCAAATCTATCTATATATATAAAGAAGGATGTTTGTGGGTCTGTCTGTGGGTGGGTCTGTACGTTTTTTATACAAATCTACAGTTTTATTCCGATCTTGATGAAATTTCGCATACATGACCTTCAAAGCATGAGGAAGGTCACTGTCTACATCAGATTTCGAAAAAATAATAATTATTGATAAAAAATCGATATTCATGGTTATAGCAGGGCATATTAATGAGAAATATCGCATGACCAACAATGCAAGATAAAGTTTTTGCAACAATGGTATCAACACGCAATTCACAAACACACTGCATGAACCAACAATATATATCTCATGACCAACAATGCAAGGCAAAGTTTGTGCAACAATAGGCCCATTGTTTGCGCATCAACAATGGTATCAACGCGCAATTCACCAATAACAATGAGCACAGAATGATGATGTAATGTTAAAGCAATCTTTCCAAGAATTATAACCATGAACATAAAATGATGATGCAATATGGATAAGTTTCAATTTGTAACAATGCATAGAATTCCTGTTATTCAGGTTTTTCTTTGAAAAGAGAGTTCTTAGTACTTAACAATTTCTTGAAAATCTTTAAAAATGATCAGTAGCTGGAGATAATGAAGAGTTAGCAGACTATTGAGAAAGAGTGGAAAGACGACAGAGAAAGCAAACCTTTAGCTCCGTGCTGTATTGAGCAAATGGGAAGCAAGTAAAT